>JARACY010002157.1:0-46170 GCA_029255725.1 Scrobipalpa atriplicella
AATGCTGCCAAGTACGGCCACTTTTCGCCTATTAGGCTACCTCATTAGATGCTGAGGCGACCAAGAACTGCGATTGTACCTATATATCTCGAAAAAATAATGAGGCGAAATGAGGCCTTACTGGGTAGGCAGAGCGTAAATATCCATAGTAAAATAGAATTTTAAAGGACAAATCTCAGTTAGTTAAAATAGTAGCTAATTTAGGCTATTCCTCTAATATTTTGGCGATTTTAAGTTACTCCAGCTTAAAAACATGGGTGACTTTTAAGCACTTGTAATTGATTTTTCTGCGATTTCATACTTAGACTTGGCAACACTGTTACCTGTTCGCTAGTGCTACGCCTTATCGACTTGTCGACCTTTGACGGGAGGATTGCACTATGATTGATGTTGTGATAAAAATTGCGAGGATGGTGTTTGTGAGTGGAGTGACCCATTGCGAAATTGGTCTAGTTTGTTGTCGCCATGTTGAATTCGTATGACCTTTTTCAGATTGAGTTAGGACCATAGAATATCAGGTACGATACGATCTCTGAAAAAGGTAGAAAGGCAAGCAAATCCTGGTACTAGACCAAGAAAACCTTTATTCGAAATGTGTTTGCTCTTGACTCTAGACACTAGTCAGGGATTACCGAGTCAGAGTCGACGAAAAATCTGCTGCTTTCGCTCACCCAGAAGATGCCTGTTGGCACCACTGGCAATCTCACGCACTGACGGAACACAGCAATCATAATTACTTGGTATATTTAAAACTTTTGCAGTAATTTCATACAATGGCCAAAATAATATTTTTCGCAGCTTTGCAATCGAACAGGTATATTATTTTTATAAATACATTCACACGCAAACAAAATCGAAAAGAAATTGACACCAAATCGGAAAGAAAACAAAAAGTAAAACGAATTAAAGATGGCGTTATCAGATAGAATGCTCATCGCGACCCACTTCCGAACTCGATCGTGACCGCTGTTATCGATATTATACCGTTTACAAATATTTCGACATCGATACCGATCGCCGCATTACGAGTTCATTTTGTTTACTAAAACTATCTCTTTTGTATCAGCGTAAAAAGAAACGTTTATGATACTGGCCATTATGAGATTTCAATCGATTCAAAAATGGAAAACTATAGTTTTAATTGCGGACGTTTTTAACATTTAAACATCGAATTCCGATGAGAATCTGAGTCATAATCTCGTTCAGAAATTGTTGTTTCTATTTCTTAATTTATTCCTAATTCATCGCATTTTTATGCGTAGAATAGATTCCTAATCACTTACAAGTAGCCATAATATATGTAGAAATTGAGTCTTTATGAATTAATTAATCATACATGTATGTTATATTTAAAAACATCCTTTCTAGTATGTTATCCAAACTTGTTTTCTTTCTAAAAATGGCATTTATGTTTTTTTTTTGTAAAGATGAATTTGTGAACGACGAGTGTTTCAAATGTTCGTTCATAGTTTTATTTTTGCAGATATTTCAAATACGATGAATGCATTTAACAGTAAACAAATTCCTTTGATAACATAATTTTATAGCTAGAAATCTTCACGATGACTATATTGGATTCGCATTTCATTTCATTAATTTTATTGCGAACCATAAAATTCGTAGCTAACAGCTGAATTCAAAGAACTAATTATACATTGGTAAGCTAATAAAAGTCAACCTACTAAGCAAATGTTAACACAAGCTTATACAACCATATGTCTTTTGATTCATCAAAGCACAATCAGGTGATGCAGCCTGCATTGTCCTAAAGAAACTGGGAAAATCGTACAAAGTGATAAATGGACAAAGTTCAACTTTGTGCTTCCCGTGGAAATCGAACCTACGACCTCCGGATCGGAGAACCATGGCTCAGACCACTAGACCACGGAGGCGGTAAACTTTTCAGCTATCTCTGACCTTACTGTCAAGTCCCGATATTTTAATGGCGCATTAAATTAATCAATTATTTAAAAAACCAAATTAATATGCCATTACCAGTGAGCTTCCCGATCTTAATCTGACAGACGAGGTTGACTTTAAAGTTTCGTTCAGGACTTTTTTTGGTAAAGATAAAAATGTTCTATATTTAAACTAAAGAAGGACGACCTGATTGTATATGGGTGGCCATACTGATAGTATGATCTTGCCTTACGTAGCGAAAATACATTAAACAACATATAACAATAAAGAAATATGTACGTTGTGTCGATATAAGGCATGTCATTTCTGGAAATGAGCGAGGAAGTAGGTAAAACATGATTTTAAATTATAGGTAAAAAAGAAATAAGGTAAATAATAATTCTACCTCAATTCGAAAAAAATTGTATAATTATGTTGATAATTTTTACCCATTTAGCGTAAACTTTAAAAGTTGGAATGGGACCGCCGGAGCGGTCTTAAAAACCATTGATAAAGAGATAGACTAGTCCACATCCTCAGGCAAAATTCTGCGCGTGCCAAAAAATGCATGCTGTCGTTCTCGGTCCCGCAGTTGGTCATGTCAGAGACCGGTGATTTGAAAACTCTGACACCCGGGTTCATTGGGTCTTACGTTGACTCTTAAAATCTAATGTATAAGGAGGAGCTGAAAAGTCGCCTTGTAAACTTATGGCTAATGACATCAGAGTTTGTTTGACCACACTGATAATGCGAGATAGAATACTGTTAGATGTTTGTACGAGATAAGGATTGTATTTATAGACTTCTGGTGTCTGTACACAATGATAGCGTCTTTCCACTACATAGTAATGATGTGGTCCTACAATATCAAGGACAATCAGTGTAATTTATTAGTAGGTAAGGCCTTGTACTATTTACTGAACGTGATGTGACCTGAGTAACCTAACCTTACCCTCAAAACTTGTCAGACGTGGACGACCTATGTTTAGTTCGTTTTGCTCTGCCTGCCCTGTTAGGGATAAAGGCGTAATTTTATGTATGTACGTATGTATGTGACCTGAGTACAATATAAAAGTACCTAAAATAAGCATTCGTCGAAGGTCGTGGGTTCATGTCCCTGCTGTGCGAAATTGTAGGCTTCTTTATTTATACATGAGATAGAAGTACTTTCTTATTTCTTTGATATCAGGCAAGCAGGTTATTCTAGTACATGTTCTAGATGTTTTTTGAAGAAGGTAGGACCAGCGTTCATGAATAGATGAAGCTAAGAAGAAGAAGAAGAAGAACTATCTTCCCCTCTGGGAATAAGGCGTGATGTTTTAGACGATAGCCACTTACAATCAGAGCCTCGTGTCGTGTGCCTATTTGACACTTTCCTTGAAAAAATCTTTGTCTCCCCATACAATAGGTTTAACGGTTCGCAAACTATGTTTTCTTGCTCCGATATGTAGGCCAATCCGCTTTTTCGACGACAGGTTTTCGATAGAATTACCGCTAACCGTATCTATAAATTCGTAATGCGTTATTTGCGATTTAAACTCGTTTTTATTTGTGTTTTTATCTGTTCTCCGGTCGCACGAATAATATTAGCTATTATATGGTTGGAGTATAACCAGAATACGCTTATCGTATTTTTTGTACATTTGAGTTCGATTTATAGTAGTAGCATTTGTTTGTAGTATAACTTTGAGAAACTAGGTGGGGCGATGTTCAAATTCGTTAGAAAGCTGACAGGAATTAGATAAGAATGGCTGAAGACTGAGCTGAGTGTCGTGCCATGGGAGAGGCCTATGTCCAGCAGTGAACTGATACAGGCTGATGATGATGATGATAACTTTGAAATAGTTATGAACCATCTGTGTGAGCATTAAAGGCTTGACCAACATACAAACAAATATCGTTATAAATCCACAAATACTCTTATTTAGATACCCATAAAATATTTTCGTCAAAGAAATAAAATTTTATTTCCGATGCTTCTCACAAGCTCATTTAAATGTCAAAAATTATGATAGTAAAATATTTTAAAATCTGTGTTAATGAGAGCTATTTCTATGAGTAAATAAACTTAAAAACTGTTAATGGATAGCCAATTAGTCCCAAGTAATAAAGTTTTATGTCCCATTAAACTGACCTTTTTCCCATGAATAAACCATATCTTTGGTTTGGTGATATTAAGTCTTACAGAGTATTTATTCAGATCGACGGGCCACTTATTTTCTAAGATATAAAATGTCGGCGCATGATTGCGGTATTTGGCCTCTTTTAATCATTCGTAAATATACCAATGGGCGAGATTTATCTTAAAAGGGTGGTAGATAAATTTATATAAAGCTTCTGCAAGGGGCCGCCTGGCTTGCTGCAACCAAACAAGACTTTTTTTTCTCATACGTAACATATTACTTCTGATTACATATTTGGTCAGTATGTCAGAAGGTTTACAACCAAATTTGGCGTCACTTTAAAAGGGCCACCACCTGCATATTCTCGCCAAAATTGAATCGAGGAAGACATGAATCACACATTCAATTTATCTGATTAATTACTGAAAAGTTCAAGAGCATAATTTATCAAGAAACATGCAAGGTCGGAGAAAACATCAAAGAAAGACATCTTAAACGAAATATACTACAATTTATGCGTGAATCATGTTGAGGATATCCGTGCTGAAAAAACTACGATAATATTAAAGTGTTCTGTAGGTACAGCAAAGGAATAATATGGATACTTACCTACAAGAATTTTCACATTAATTAGGCGTCAAATCTACAGAAATAGATACAGTACAACCAAGATATCTGTTCAGCTAAAAATGTCGTATCGCCACTATAGCTGTCATCGCTTCATCATGACAGTGTAAAATTCAAATGCATGAATGAATGTACCATAGCCTTTTAGTTCCAAATATTGCCACCTAAACAGATAAGTCGGTGATATTGTACCTTTGTAAGTCACACTCACGCACAAAAATAATAACAAGTATCTTATGTGGAACAAGAATTTTGCAAAAATAAACAGCTGACAAAAAAAAAGTTAATAAATTTTGTTGACAAGGCCGTTTTGGAGTCACAGGTAGAGTTTTGTCGTACATTTCCTAATGATTGTGTATGGTTAGCACACAGGTTCATAATTAAGGTGATATCGCGTGTTTATATTCCATGGACCCCTAAAACAAGTAGGTGAAGCGAGTGCGTAAAAAAGCGAATTTCCGCGCGATCGAGTTACCTTGCGCGTGCGCAGCGCAGGTGATATCGATACAAGGAGCCGCCGGGCGGCCTTACTGATACCATAATATCGATCTTGGTCATGGGTATTCGCGTTTCAGGAAGGAGTCTGTAGTGGCTGAATAATTCGGGACAGGTTTTTTTTGTTTACTATATAGGGCCGTAGAATTATGTGACAAAAAATGGTTATTGTTTATTCTTTTTCGTTTTAATGTGCCTCGAATAGAGCAATGAGGCTCTGCCTACCAAGTTTAGCGTGATTTGATTTTCTGTGCACGTATTTATCATAGCACCTTTTTTTTACCTCCAACTGTGCCAAGAAATATGATAGGTTATTTTGATCACTCCAAGCGGGTCAGTAGGTAGAGTTCGCTTTCAATACTCATATTTTGATTGAAAACGGGTTTGGACGATCACTTAGATGATTTATTATTGAGAATTGGCAGTTTTTCGAGTAAAGTATGGCTTTCGACATGGTCAATTTAGCTTGTAAACTGTTTGCGAGATTAGCGGTAAAATGCCACCATAGTTGTTTCGTCGTTATACTATAAACTTGGGTATACAACAATGGAAATAAAACTAAGCTAATGCATATTCGCTCGAACCAGTGTAGAACTGTGTGCCCCGTTAAAATAACTGGTCATAGTCACGAATGCTTACATGCAAATTTTGTTCCTCCGCAATGTAAGTGCCTACCACTGGAGCAAGTACCAGAGCAGAAATATCTTGGCATGATGATAGATCAGCATTTTAATTGGGGCGCCCATGTCGATATGGTTTGTGACAAGCTGCGAGCCATTATGGCAAAAATGTATATTCTTCGGAATAGAATACCATTTTCAATCCGTATGAGTCTATACACTTCGTTGGCGGAAAGCATTATTAGTTACGGTTTATGTAGTTATGGCAGAACGTTTAAATCCTATTTGGACCGAATTAACAATCTGCAGGTTAGGCTGTTGAAATTAGTGTTGCCATACAATCTGAAAACCAAATTTAAAACCGAAAATGAGGTGTTTGATTTTTGCGGAGTCTTACCTATCCATATTAAGTACAAGCTACAATATCTCAAAGAACATTATATGAGAACAGAACTAATACACCCCGTGTCACACTCGAAAATAACAAGACAGGTCACTAATAAAATGTATAAAATACCAAGGGCTTCGAACTTTTACGGAACACGAATAACAGAGTACATATTGCCAACTTTACTTAATAAACTGTCTTTGGAAAGCAGGGAAGAGATTGTCTCTACTGGTAAATTGTCTCAATCAGTTTGTGATGATCTTATTTGCACTTTTGGTTACCAACCAAGGGGTAATAAAAAAGACCTGAACAACGTAACTAATTGGAACATCCCGTATAATCTACGCACGGATCAGTCCACGGATCGTTCGGGGAAACCGGTTCCCGATAGTGTACGCATGGATCAGTCGATCGATCGATCGAGGAAACCGGTTCCCGCGACGACGGCGGAAGCTGCCGAGTCTGGGCGTCTACGTTGAGACGAGGCATTATATTATATTATTATTGTTGTAGTTCGTATTGTTTGTATGTTTCTAGTTTTTAAATACTTTTAATGTTTGTGCGGTTTGGTGCCGAGACAAACTTTTTAAAGTTTAACGGCCCATTTTATTGTTAAGTATAATTATTTTTGTAATAAAATAAATAAAATAAAAAAATAAAAAATAAAAAAAATATGGCAATTAATTTTTATTTTTATGACCCGAAAAACGGAGGCGTGCTGACGTAAAGTAGGTCGGATTTGAAAGTGAAAATCATGGTAAAAAATATATTCTTTATCAGCATCAGCATCATATACGTCCCCCACCAAGGGGCACGAGTCTACCCTGGAATAGGGCGATTGGATTGGGCCTTAGTCGACCACGTGGACACAGTACGGATTGGTCGACTTCACACACAACCTTTTTTCTTAGGAGTGTGAAGGTTTCCTCACGATGTTTTCTTTAACCTTAAAAGCGCCGAATATTACACTAATTAAAATGTTACACTACTCAGTTTATTTTTTTCCATTTCTATATGTGTCGTCAGCAGACACATCGCATCACAAGCCTTTTATCTAAGTTAATATTTCCTTCTTGTAAAAACATGGTGACCACCATGTAACAAGTCAAACTACCTACTAATGATTCCTATTCAAGCTTGGAACAAAATCCCGTCTCTAAGTCTTAAGTAAGTACTGCTTAGATTTTCATACATCAGGATTTATAGTGACAGCTGACAGTACCACATATCCGACTACCCGCATGATCAGACGAAGCTATTATCTATAGGTACTCGTAACTACTTAACATTATGAAGAGGAAACTCATTTTTCCGACAACGACTCTCAAAGATGATGTCTGCACACGTTGGCCCGTATTTATAATCAGCTCTAAAGAGTGACAGCGAGTTTGAGTTCGTATCAGAAATGTCATTTCAGTATAAAACGACCTGTCAAATCCATACTTAATATTGCTCTAAATCTTGAGATCGCTTTAGCAATACATCGTAAACATAAGATTACTTACAAAATTCATCTGACATAAAATACTGGGAGGAAAATATCTAGCCATGAAACTGAACAACTTTCCCCAAGAAATAAAGGTCAAATTTGAAAAAAAATTACCTTTCCATACAAAATGACTCGAGGCGCTGACACCATTTTTATGGCAGGGAAAAAAATAAATTACACTGGGTTTACACTCTAAAGTTTGTTCAGCTATTATAATTATATTTTAAGCAAATTGTAATCATTTGACAACAAATTGATTTTTATTTTTTTATTTCATTACTCCCGGTATTAGTGTGATTTTCATACCAATGCGCTTAGACAGCTCGTTTCCTATCTTGCGGCGACCGGCGCACGCGCCGCTTTTTGTCAATGAGCCGTCGAGTGCTGTTAGATGATGGAACAAATTTAACGGGACTCACCTCGAAGCGAAGACACAGGTTTTTTTGGTGCTCGGTGTAAGTTGGAAGCTTTCGATGGATTTTCTAAGGCTCGTATTTATAATCAGCTCTCAAGAGTGACAGCGAGTTTGAGTTCGTATCAGAAATGTCACTTCAGTACAAAACGACCTGTCAAATCCATTTCTTAATATCGCTCTCAAACTTGAGACCGCTTTATAAATACGAGCCTTAGTTATCTCCTGTTTTTGAGGTTGTAAAATTTATACTTACGTCAAAAGTAAACAATAGAGTTCACTGAATTGAAACACATCATTAAAGATCCTATAAGGATCCTTAACCTTCTTCTAGTAGAACATGTCAAATACTTAGGCACATTTTATTATCATTATTATATTATTATATATTTGATGTTACAACTTTTTCTGAAAACCCGTGATTTGAATCCATTAAATTAAATTATAGTTAGTTAAATCTTGTAACTTGCACCAACCAGCTTCTGAATCTCATTTCAGCTAGTAACAGAACAAGAATCATAACTAAAACAAGTCTTCAGGCTGAGAACAAAATCAGTACACAAAAATAAAAATAAACTGTAGTTTTTATGTTGCATTTAGGTATGTTAAGGCCCGTATTTATAATCAGCTATCAAGAGTGACAGCTAGTTTGAGTTCGTATTAGAAATGTCATTTCAGTACAAAACGGGCTGTCAAATCCATACTTAATATTGCTCTCAATCTTGAGATCGCATTGTAAATACGAGCCTAAGATACGTATGTACGAGTACCTATGTAATAGGTATATCTACTCTTACATCTGCAAAGTCAGTTTTTAAAAGTAAATAGCTACATGCTTCCTATTCTGTGTATTCTCAAGTATTTATTTATTTTATAGGTACGAGCCATAATTAAGTTTAAGACCTAGTTAGTAAACCTGGGCTATCAAACTAAGCCTAAAACGGTAGCTTAATGCATAACTACTTGCGAAACATTATTATGTATTGAACTTTGTTTTATAACCAGTAGTGCTTTAAAATTAATAACTAAAATCTAAATCAGTTATCACATTTTATAAGTAAAATATCTACTATCAAACTAACAGGTGTTGTGACCTTAACGTACACGTCAACACTCTGGATTGTGTAGCGATCTCAAGATTCAGACAAAATAATAATCATCATCACCATCAGGGGCCTAATTCATAAAACTGACAATGACAATTTGACAGTGACAATTCGATGTACACTGCGTAGCTGATAATCTGCATTGTATCATGTCAGCAAGTAAACTACGCAATGTACGCCGAATTGTCATTGTCATTGTCAGTTTTATGATTTAGGCCCCAGCCTGTATCAGACCACTGCTAGACATAGGCCATCTCTCGGTCTTCAGCCGTTCTCATCCTATTTCTGCCCGCATTCTTACGAACATTATCGCCCCACCTAGGACGTCCTACACGACGTTTGAAACAAATAGGTATTACGTAAGTATAGATTTGACAGTCAGTTTTCTACTGAAATAGCATTTCTGATACGTACTCAAATTTGATGTCAGACTCAACGGGCTTGTGTTGTACCTATATTATACTTATTTGGTTACATTCATTTTGATATTTCATGTGGCGGATTGTACATTCATGATGCAACCGCTACGTATACAATATACATTAACCGTTTTTGTGGTCACTTTGGCCCAGATATTGAACCGTAAACAATTTGAACAATTTCACACAAAACAGTGGTTACTTGGCGTTGTTTAGCGGTGTTTCTCATATTGTTGTTTGTTTTTGTTGCAGGTATGTACTGTTTTGAAGTTATGAAGGTTTGTGATTGAAGAGAGAACGTGCCTTTTGAAACACGGACGTAAGTATTAGTGTAAGAAATACTTGTACATAAGTAAAATATTTTCGTGAGATTGTCTTTCACAAAATTATAGGACTGTAATATTTAAGATAAGTCCAGTCCATACCTGTTATTTTTTTTATCATAAGAGCACAAAAAGAAGCGGCAATAATTTTAGTTGAGATTTAATTAAGTCAGTTACTTCCATGCTGGACTGGTAGTGATAGAAAAACATAGAATGTGCCAGCTGCATTTCCTCCCGGGCATGCTGTAAAAACCAGCTAAGGGATTCGAGGGTTTCAGTAGTGTATTGCAATTTAGGCGATGGGTTGACAACCCGTCACTATAGCAATATACCTACATAATCATCTGTAATAACCCTCAAAACTTGTCAGACGTGGCGGAACGACCTTTGATTAGGTCGTTTTTGCTCTGCCTACCCCATTAGGGATAAAGGCGTGATTTTATGTATGTATGTTATTAGTCGTATTCTTAAATTTCTCCTATTATCTAACTTATTAAAATTATCTAAAACTTTAACCAGGAACATTATAATAAATCGTCAGATAAAATCGGATCTGTAGTCCAAAAATATGTCATAGCCACTTGTGCTACTGCTAGGGACACCGTTGAAAGTACCGCTAAGAAATTTCAGCTAGTAATAATAAATAGAGATGCCCCCGATAACAGGTACGAATTACGACATAGTACGCGGTAACAGTGACAGCGATAAGTAACAGTTGTCCGGTGTCATGTTACCGAGTTGTTAACATGTTGTTTATTTGTTAATTCAGGCGTGGAGTCTAGAAATAACATAATCGTTACTTAAGTCCGTTTTCGTAAGGATATTGCAAACATATTTGTTTCTTTTGTCAACTTTTGGTTTTATGATCAACATAAAATTTAACATATTTTTTTTCTTGATTGATAATCGTAGTCAAGCCGCGGTATTCTAACTAAAAATAGGTACCTATGTCGTCGTCTAAGTACCTATGTACTATAATTTATTCATTATACTGGTTCACCCTAGGACTGAATTTAGTTTATACAATACCGTAGACTTCCTAGTGTTTAATTTCAAATCTAGTCCAATCATGTTCTATTAATTACGTAACAGCTACCTTACCTGTTAACAATAACAGTTTTGAATGCAAATAAGTAGCAATAAAATAGAATGGTTTAACATGCGGTGGGTGCCTGCCTATTCCTCTATTGACAACAAAACCTAGACTTTGCCACTTTTGGTCTAGACTAGGCTATGAAATGCACAGCATGTTGACATTTTATGTTTCACTGGTATTTATATTATTTGTGCGGAGATTTATACGCACTTGAATCCTTATGTATTCCTCTAACACTTTCAACTTTTGATGTTAAGTAATTTGAAATTAAGTAGGTTACAATCGGGTATCAAAAATTAGCTAAAGGGGTATGAATGAATCTACCCATCAAACTGAACAACTTTCCCCAAGGAACATAGGTCGTTATATAAAAAAAATGGCATATATGGCTACTTTATTTACACCCAGTATACCTAACACCCAGTATGCCAAAACGACTTCCGTAGTAAGAGATAGGTTACTTATATTCTAACACTATATCACTTCAAATCACTTGGTATTTGGTATACGTTCTATTCCCTACTTCAATCAAAATCTAAAAGCATGTAAGTGCATATTCGCTCAAAAATGCGGTTCTTTTAAACTTACTGCTTTAATAGTTAGAAGTATCTTGGTAACTGCCTATAAATACTATCTTGATACTTGTTTTGATATAATCTCTAGTGAAACCCATTTAAAAAGCTTTAGAACATTATTAGACGATAAATCGAGTGTAGACTTCTGTTTATGAGCTATAAAAGTAATTATACACTGCACCCTTGTACTTTTTTTATAATTCAAGATATGTATAAGTATTTAATGCATATTTACGTACACAAAATATATTAAAAAAATAACTTACCAAGCATTGAAGCAAAAACTATATTGAAAGTTATGTTGCAAAATTAAATTGTAATAAGAACATGAAATGGAATATATTTTCGAGACTTGAGAGTTGATTGTTGATACGGCCCTCAATCCTGCCATGATGGTTTCCTGTAAGACCATTTAGTTCCATGTTTAAACGTAGGTATCCATTTTCTATCATCACCAACATCCCTCTATCGACCATCGACATTAACTTTACTTATCCGTCAATATCCACAAATCGTCGACAGTTACCCTATAAAGCCCTTTATCGGTTAGACAGCAATAAATTTGAAGACGGCTAATTTCGGTAACGTTTACCGGTAACATTCCGGTAACGGTTGCCCGGACAATGCTTGAGGGTTTTAGGACGATTATGTACTGTAACAGCAGATAAGTTTTATAGAGGTAGTTTGATTATTGTAACGGGATTTGGAAGATCCTGGACATTTATGTTGGTCACAAAGACCACCTATCAAGGACTTTAGTTTACAAACTAGCTTTCCGTCCGCGTTAAATAAGTTTTCCGTGGAAACCTTCAGGTTTTCCCTTGTAAAATTTTATCTAATTTAAATAAATGCCTTATTTATGAGGTATTTATAAATGTCGCTAACGGATTGAATTGGCAGTGAACTATTCAAAACTGTACCAAAATTAATTCAAATATTTAGTCGTCAATACTATGTGAATTTAATAGACAAACATACTCGTAACAGTTGTCACATTCGTAATAGTTATACAGGGTGGAAAAAAAGTACTGCGTTCCTTCAAACCACATGTTCTACTAATGATACCAAACAACTTTCCCAAAGCAGAAAAATTTTAGCTCGAAAAAAAAAATGCCTTTTCCATACAAACTTGTAGATGTTGCCAGCATTTTTGTATGAAGAAGGCGAATTTTTTTTTTGAGCTACAGTTTTTGTTCGTTGGGAAAGTTGTTTGGTATCGTTAGTAGAACATGTGGTTTAAAGGAACGCAATAGGTACTTTTTTTTTACACCCTGTATTATATTAACGATAAGTTCACTTTATAATAGGTATTAAGTAGTAGGTTCTGACCTAGTATCCTTGGACAAAGTATCAAAGTACTTAGAAAGTCGGCTTTTGTAAAACTAGGCAGTTTTACGTGAGGTCCACCTCGTAAATGTCTTGTTAAATTTACGTTAGGCATAGAAAAGAAAATAGGTATGTAGGGCATAAGGTTTAGTGTCTAAACTTTAGACTTTCTTTTATAAGCCTAATAGATGGGTGTTAAAGTGCGAATTTGACTTTAATGAGACATGTTTGTTGAGTTTTGTGAGTTACGCGCTTTTTATGTTTTATCAAGAGGTTACAAGACCTTATATTTTGGTCATTTCCTTATTAGCTAAGGTCTTAAAAAAGAAGTGCTTTAAGAGCCTGTATAGTGACATACCTGGTGCTGTGTGTCGATGACAATGCTTTACAGAATGAGGACAAACATCTAACAAACGTTAACGTGCTATAATGTCCTAGATCTAAGTAAACAGAGCCATAACCCTTGGGCTGATAGTTGATAGTATCAGGCCTAGAATGGTTACTAGTCCATCCAGAACTTGAACAGAATTGAGCCATACAAATAGTTATGGACAGTTGGTATAGAGGTATTTTTTATTTAATATCATTGGAAGCAATGTAACTTTTAACTATAAATACCTATGACAGAAAACAACAAATTTTTGAATTCATCCTAGATTGAAAATATTTGATATATTAAAATTCAAACGCTGACAGGATTTGAACCTGCGTTTTAGGAAAACCGGCCCAACGCTCTAAACAAACTAAGCTACATCTGACCATCCTGAGCGACGAATTAGTGATCTGCTATTTATTACTCGTCATAAGTTTTTCCTAGATTATTTTAAACATAAATTCCTCTATTATCTCAAGATCAAAGTATACTGCACATCTTCTAAAGTTTCTACAAACACATTAAGGCCATACTATCCATCAAACCATACACGACCGGCAGCTAATATCCCACACTTACACACCATATAATACGAGCTGGGATATTCTATTATTGTTTCCTCGAGAATCGATATCAGAGTGACGGGTGGAAAATCGATTTTATCGGAGATTGCGCTGAAAGAAAGTTGTAATATTGACAATGACGAGGAATCGACAGCTCGAAGGGTATTTGTCGATAATTATGTCTGTTTTTTTTTATAAACGTTTAACCAATAAATGGGTCGTCATAATAACGGTCTGATATACATACCTTCATCAGTTATACACATTCAAAAAATAACAATGTAGAGATAGAAAATTTCACGCGACGAAGACTTAAAAATTTGGTATCTTTCGCAGTCAAAGTATGGTACCTATGCTCAATTTTTTTTTCAAAACATAACGGTGGCAAAATTGGTACGACATAGATGTAGAGGTGTTATATTTTACTACCATTATTATTGACGCACTTTACATCGTTAGATGTATGCCGCGATCGAATGACCGACGCGTGCGTGTGCGCAGACACTATAGGAAGTGTGGAGAAAGCGACAACGCTGATGTTTTCCGACAATGAAAACACCCACAGCCATTTTCTCGTCTCTATACCATATTCTGAGTTCCTGTATTTAGAAAATGGTAGAGTATAATTTGTAACTTTGAGAAATTAAGATAAATACAGTATTAATGAAACATGAAATAATCAAGCTGGGAGGTAAATTAAACAAGATTGCAGACTCTGGATAATTTCTAACATTAGAAAAGTAATTAAAAGAGACAACGGAATGAAATTGGTGCGTATGCTCTAGATATGAAATTGTTTCCTTGATGCAGAAGACAAACGTGCGTAAATAAATATATCTGTCATCTTCATTTTAAAAGTTGTAAGCATAATATTATCTTTGACAACCAGTAGGTATCATTATGTCAAACTTTAAGGATCAACAATATAAAGTTTGAATCATTTTGATCGAACGTATCAGATCCAGTAAGTGTCGGAAATTAAAAACTTCACAGATAATACAGGCGATTAAGACCATTTATAAAAAAAATATAGGATCTTTATGACCTGGTTGGATCAAAGACCTACTCCATCTGCCTAAATACCTTAATAAGGCTATCACAGGTGTGGGAGGTCCATCAATATCAAATTTCGCGTTACTATTGACAGCCAGAATTACATTTTAACATGCGTAGGTGTAATTGCCAGTTGTTCTCAAAATTTATTGGTTTCGAAAGTTATTTTTTATTGACGTTTATTGTCTTTTAGGCTTGTATTTATAAATCGATCTCAAGATTGAGAGCAATATTAAGTGTGGATTTGACAGGCCGTTTTGTACTAAAATGACATTTCTGATACAAACTCAAACTCGCTGTCACACTTGAGAGCTGATTATAAATAAGGGCCCTAGTTATCAGGCAGTTTACAAACTGGGGCCACTTTCGGTGTTTTTGATTTTTAGGCTTTGACATACTTCTATGGTCTCTATAATAATACATATATGTAGTTAGTTGAGTCACTTTGTGATTATTTTATAAAACTGATAGAGAGCCTCAAGGGTTTCGGTATATTGTCATGATAACGATGAACTGACTGACAACCAGTCACTAAAAAAACACACATCTTATCCGAAATACATAAGCGTAGCGAAAACGCCTTATTACTAGCCGCTGACGTTAAAACTAATATTTTGTTAATTTTATCAGGGTCTATGCTAAGTATACCCACTTCCTTTGGTCTCAGTCTGAGCTTGTTTAGTTTTTCATTATTCATAAACCATAAAGTCATATCTTTACTTTCCATTAAATTATCCTGACCCGCCCATTGCTCATAGTAGGACGGCAGACAATTATTATTATAAGATCGTTAAATACTTAAATTTCCTGTACAGACCCCATAAAACAATTTACTGTGCATTTCATTATGAAAATCACAAAAGTATTTGAAATTAAACTTCAGGGAGGTAGAACTAAATTATTCGCTAGTTAAATAAAATTGCTTTTTCTATCATGGCTATATTATATAGTTTGTCTATTTTTACGTGACTATCTATACCCAAACAGAAGCAGAAGTTACTATACTAAGGGTCGTATTTATAAAGCGATCTCAAGATTGAGAGCAATATTAAGTATGGGTTTGACAGATCGTTTTGTACTGAAATGACATTTCTGATACAAACTCAAACTCGCTGTCACTCTTGAGAGCTAATTATAAATACGGGCCTAAGGGGCAATTATTCTTCTTGAAGATTCCTTAGGCATTACTCCTACCTAACAATTAATTGCTTGATTTCAGGTTGAATTTTCAATGCGTAGACTGTGTCATTTTAAGTCAAGTTGGTTATGACTGTACTTATGTTTTTCACATACCTAATACCTATTATTAACGGTACGTATATGACTTTAGCATGTTTTTTTAGATTTTAGGTTAGTTTTGTTTACAGCTTCATAAAGTTAAAAACAAAGAAGAGATCTCGTCAGATGTGTCTTGAATGGCGCGAGGACAATGGTATGGGCACATATACCAATATAAATATTTAAAAAATACACTCAGGATTTTAAACATTTCTCCATCATAAGTACTTATAAACCGTGTGAATCATCCTAAAGACCTTTGGTTTTGAATAACAAATCAGAAACCACTAAAGGAATGCTTTTGTTATTTTTTTTATATTCATTAAAATATTTGATTTATTGAATTCTCATGTTAAACGACTACCGTATGTCAACACGTTCAATATAAAAATTCTATCGACCACTTGCGTAGGCGCAGTCATTTTGTCCAAAATTATTTAAATTGTGATTGCTTGTCAATATTAAAGAATGGGTTTTATATTGAGATTTACTGTGAATTGATTATTATGAGACGAGTCATGATTGCCTACTTTAAGCAGTAATAAATAAAATATGCAATGATGGGAACCATATACTAATATTATGGTGTTCACTAAAATATAAACAAAATGGAAACTCATTTTTTTTGCCCTCAATATTTGTCAGACGTGTCGAAGGCGCTTTGAAATGGATTTACTACAGTAGTGAATACTAGCATATTTTTTTGGTTTTATATTTTTGTTTTCAATTAATTTGAAATAGATTCCATCACCAAGTCATAACGAATCCTCGAGTACAAAATCCAGTTCCTGGCCCATACATTCTCGGCGTCCCACCGTATTATTTCATAAGCTTATCGGCCGATGGCGCAGCCGTGCAATTAAGGCAGCGATACCGGACAATCATAGGTTCGATATCGACCATCTATGCTTGTGTTGTAATAGGTACATGCAGCTTATTTGAGATGTTGTGATACTGCACGTATTATGTCTTGGGTTATAGTGCCTATAGATGCGTCTAATGATGTTTGATTACTTTTAAAAAATCTTATAAAATTATACATGTTATATAAATTTTAACCATATTTATTTGAAACAGAAATTTGACTCTGCTATGTCGCAGAAAACTAAAACAAATACCGTTTCTTTTTTCTATAACTATAGTACTTTAGAGAATTCTAGCTTTCTGCATTCACCATCACCCGCTTTAAATGAGTTTTCCCATGGTAGCCTATGTATCAACGGATGCAGTGGCTAAAAATATTTTTTATGACCACCACATTTTTTTTATAAATCTTTATTTCCATGGATAGGTGGAATATCAAGAAAAATGCATTCAGATTGGTTCAGTAGTTTTTCAGGCACTGAGCGATTAAAATTTTACATTGATATACTATAACACTCAGCTTTCCAGTTAATCATCTCGCGGAAGTGCACAACACATCCAGACAGTTCATTCTACCCCATGTCATACAACTAGCTGCTACACCTACATCATACAGGCGAACACGGAAGCCCAGGAATAGAACCCGGGGCAATTAAACGCGCGCCAAGACCTGCCTGGAATATAAAGGATGTAAGGGACAGCTTCTTCCATGCTGGACTGGGAGCGATAGAAAAACATAGTGTTCCAGCCAGCTGCCCTTCCTCCCGGGCATACTGTAGAAGTCATCAGAAGAATTCGAGATGTATGTAAGGGAAGGCTTCCCGTAAATTGAAAGGAGCTGCTCAGTCCGCGGAACTGAACAACTTTCCAGCAGACTTTCTTTCAAGAAATATGAAAGAATTTTGACTTCTCCAAACAAACTGACCACCTCGATTAGACGATATTTCTATGGGGAATGCACAAAATTGTTTTAAATTTCTTCATTAAAGTTGTTCAGTTTCGTCGATCAGTTCTCGGCAAGCTGCCTTACACCCTATATAATAGTACTATCGTACTTGCGCACGCGCCGGCGCCGTAAATCATAATCAGCGACATCTGTGGGCGGATTGCGACACATCGCTTGACAACTTAGGGGTTGATTATGCAGAGGGGGGGAGTATCGATTATAAGAGATAGGTTATTGATAATGTATTTGCAAGGGTAATGGGTTCCCTTGTATTTTACCATGGAAACATTAGAACTGTTCTTGGTACCATTTTCAGTAGAATTATTCTCCCTTCTCTTAAACATTAGCAAAGATGTCGTACCCGGAACGAAAATTATATAATTACATGTATTATTTAACCTGATTCTAATCGTAACTAATGTCTTCAGCAAACAGAATATTTGCGTTAATAACAGATCTTACATCTCAAAGACAAATACGGCGTTACACAGGGCAGCATCTTAGGCCCGACTCTTTATATTCTTAAGTACTCTCAGTTCCAGTTAACTATCATGTGTTGATATAATAAAAGATACGCTTTGCCTTCAAGTGCCTGAAACATTACCACATAAATTAGGACCAGTCCTTTTACCATAAAAACAACCGTCTTGCATAACGGTAGGGCTATCAAATGAAATCGTCTCGCAGTATAACTCTATATCAAGTTTTAATGTCTCCTACCACTTGCAGTCCAATTCCGGTAAATGCTACTGGTCTATAAAATGAGCTATCAACCTGAGTGTCAAGTGTTTATAATGTCATCAGTAGAATTGGTGATTCACACATCCTTGGTTTGATGGTGTTTTTATGAAGCCAATTTGTTAGGTATCTAGTGGTCTATTTTAATGGGAAATATAGTCTCATAACTTCGCTACATGACATATATTTTAATCACGTTTTAATACTACCCCCAAATGAATGAACTTGTGTCCTTTGGCTTTGTGTTACAAAAAATGAACCTCTAGTTTCACTCCGTACTTACGATTGATTTCTACGATAAATCAACAGGATTGATTAGGTCTGTGCCTTTGATCTATTTTGTCAGTAAATTCAGGGATCATTATCATCGTTATTGCATGACAATTTTACATGATCATAAAATGTACCTACCTAATTAGTTCGCACGTCCAATTTCCTCCTTACATCAAATTGGGAAGTAATTACCAAATCTAACCGTCCATAAAACGGCTTTTCAATGAAAAACTATAAACCACAATAATCACCTATCAAACCCCGATGAGTGGTATAATTACAGTTTTACCTACTTTTCACTTGCGCATACGCAACATAAGTGCATAACTAATGGGTGCTTAGCTCAAATGTAGTATGAAAGTGTAGGGTGAAGCACGAAGATAGACAAAGGTAACGGACCGTGGCATAAGAATAAATAACTCCGTGTAAAGTTCAATTTTCAAAATCTTTACATCACTTTCCCGATAAATACGGGGTGTAAGGGACAGCGTCCCGCAAACTTATAGGGGTTGCTCAGTCAACGAAACTGAACAACTACCGCACCAGGTTTTTTTTCAGGAAATGAAAATAGAATTGCTTTTTCATACAAAATGACCACATCGATCAGAAAATTTGTATGGAAAAGCAATTCTTTTTTTTTTTCATTTCCTGAAAAAAATCCTGGTGATATGTGTTCAGTATTGTTGACTGAGCAACCCCTATCAGTTTGCGGGACGCTGTCCCTTACACCCCGTATAAATCACAGCACACTCGTTCTTATTTTCTTACATTCATTTTCATATCAGCCCCAAAACGT
The DNA here is from genome assembly GCA_029255725.1 of Scrobipalpa atriplicella. Lineage (NCBI taxonomy): Eukaryota > Metazoa > Arthropoda > Insecta > Lepidoptera > Gelechiidae > Scrobipalpa > Scrobipalpa atriplicella. The sequence continues at coordinate 19,783 of JARACY010002157.1, forward strand.
ACCTTCGCTTCGTAGGTTGATTAATAATTAATTAGAGTTAAAAATAATTTGAGAACTACAGGTTCAAATAAATTTTAATACTTTATCTGCCAGGCAGATTTGATTGTCATTTGGTCTCGGGTGGATAGATAACCAAACAATACAACTGAATTTAATTTTGTATAACTATCTGTAACAGGACCTACTTCATAACGGGCCTTCTGTACAAAGAAAAGTATGTTGTATTTCTTGTATCTTCACTGTTAATGTTAACCCATCCATAACTCAGTTATTAGTCAAGGTTACTTGACTTTTGTTATCAGGAAGCCTGCACATGTACCGCTAGACTGAGAACACTTTAATCTACAAAATATACTGTAGTTTTTTTTTTACAAATTTGTCACCGCGTTCATTAAAGGGTGTATGTATAGTAGGGACAGCTTCCCGCAAACTGATAGAGGTTGCTCAGTATAAAAAAATAATATATCTAATATCGAAAATTAAGATACTTCAGGCCCGTATTTATAATCAGCTCTTAAGAGTGACAGCGAGTTTGAGTTCGTATCAGAAACGTCATTCCAGTACAAAATCACCTGTCAAATCCGCACTCAATATTGCTCTCAATCTTGAGATAGCTTTATAAATACGAGCCTCAGGCTGGACTCTTATAACTAAGTATTATAACTATCGTTCTAAAAATATCAGTCGCCTAATAGACCTTACAAAAATAAGACAAGTACTCAGTAACATAATATAAACACAAAATAACCTCGTCTATTTTATTAAGCAAATTGTAATCACAGTTTTATCACAGAATTCAAAACATACAAGTGCGCGAGCGCATTCAGAGTATGAAGTTAAATGCCTTCATACATTGTAGCACAGTCACGGAGCACAAAATCGCTTAGTTTTTATAATTTTTATCATCACACTTAGCTATGCTGCTTGACTTTGCGATTATTACCCGATAACGTGAATTTAAGTGGGTTAATTTTTTTCTGTTCTATTTATTTCTTGTTCTATCTCTTCTCTTTTGACTGGACGGAATGGCCCAAGACAGTAAAATGGAGGAAGGGGAGGCCTTTTCTTTGCCCTGCTGTGGGACACGTCAGGCTAATAATACGTAAAATATATTTAATTTCTCTCCCAGTTTCGGCCATTTTGTTTTCTACTATTTTACATAAGAATATGATGCCTGTGTTTAAAAAAAAAAAACAATGTTATTATAAGAAAGTTATGTTGTAATTACTGGTAATGTAACATTAACATTCTAGATAGAAATCTTAGATTTATGCTAAGTAGCCGAGGCGAAGACGCTTTATCTTAATTACTTACTTAATTTGTTCATAATTATTTTACAAAGAAAATGTTTCACATTATTTTTTATAATAAATATGTAAAATTTGCAAAGAAATGCCTAGTAACAACATGCATAATGCATTTTCCCATAATTGCATTGTCAGTTAGAATTATTGACCTCGTTAATGTAAAATGAAATTGATGATATTACTATAAGTAAACGCAACATATTTCATGTATTGATTCAAACAAATGATAATGATTTTAGCGCTATCACATTTTGGACTGCGCTTTCCAATCCGCCTGCCAATTGTGGTGATTATGGCAAATACCAAATGTCCTCCAACTGGAGGAAAACGAAGTCCATCAGTACCTATGGCCCGTATTTATAATCAGCTCTCAAGAACAGCGAGTTTGAGTTTGAATCAGAAATGTCATTTCAGTACAAAACGGCCTGTCAAATCCACACTTAATATCGCTCTCAAACTTGAGATCGCTTTATAAATACGAGCCTATAACACTCCGTATTTTTCCCTTCATTAAGCTTAATACGACTTGGATCTTGGATATGATCCTTTGATCGATATCAATTACACTAATGTCTCTCACTCCTCGGTCTATTAAATGAAAATAAAAAAACTCAGACCAATTTAAAATATAGCCTTAAGCGTCTGAAAACACTTTAGCACCCTATAATAAAGGCAAACCACATGACGTTGAAATGAGTTTAAATGCGCGTACGCATAAAACGCGTACGGAGATCATTTGCGAACGTATCCCGCGTGAAATGAAGACATTAAGGAAATCACTATTAATTGCTTGTACGTACAGGGAATTTATAATAGTACCTACTATGTAGGTATGGTATAGCTTATGAACACACACAGTGCACTAAGATCGAGCTTTTCGTATTTAAGTTTTATCAATAAAATATTTTCACAAAGACATTCGTTACGTCACAAACATGCGTTAAATACTTACACATACACAGCTATAGGTACTTAGATATGGGCTGACGATAAGGTAACAAAAATTCTCCCCCAAAGCAAAAAAAGAACGGTAGGTCTTATGTAACTCAATATTAAATTAAATGTGAAAATTAAAACACAGTCCCGCGGATCGACATGGAATTTGTTTTAATCCTAGTTTGAAATATCGGTCATTAGGTATAATAAAAAGTCAACCCACTTATACCTAAATATATCTCATTGTCCTTACATTGTCATCGCGATCTCATTAAGTTCTATTAATATACGAGTATTAAACTTTAAAATGCATAATTGAATATACAAGCAGACTCAACACATGCGATACATAATTTCCCATGCCTAGGGTTATCACCTAAATTTGGCAAACCTGGAAAAAAACCTCTGTCTATTCCCTTGACGATCTTAACCATGGACCACACCAACACCACTGGACATCACCGCCAACATGCAACTTGGACTTCACTATCTCAGCGCCTCCAGCCTCATCGTCACAGCAACAAAGACGTCCGACTCACTGGATGCAGCAAACAAGTCGCCCGACTCACTGGGTGCAGCAAACAAGTCGCCCGACTCACTGGGTGCAGCAAGCAAACAAGATGTACGACTCAACGGCTGAAAAGCGTCTACGGTATCGTCCGCCTGTCCCAAAAAGGGGGAGTACTGTAGCGCACATAGATGTCGCCACATCACTCCCCCCAAGGGTGGACTTAAAATCAGCTAAGCTGTGTCCACACCTTTTTCCACTGTGTGCCTACTAATAATAATAAGTCTGAACCTATCAGTTTGTTAATTTTATGTGATTGTGTCCATTTTTGTAATATTTATTTGTGTGGAAATAAAGTGATTTGTATTTGTATTTGTAAAATTCTGGACATTTGGGTCTTTCACCGATTTTTTTTCCAACAACTCCTCTTCTTCTCTCAGCGTTTTCCCGGTCTACTGCTTCCGCTTTCTTCCTTTGTCTACTCCTCTTTGCTCGGTCTTTGGCATCCGCTGGTGAAAGAGCATTCTCCTTTATATCCGTTTTCACGACATCTAATCAGTTTCTTTGGCTTGCCTCGTGATCTTTTAAAAAAAAAAAAAATATAAAAGGCCTGACATTTTTTCCAAATCTTCGACAAGTCCAGGGAAATTCAGACAGAAGACAGCCCTATGCCTTAACAATTTATTAATATCCACCTACTGTTTAACAATATACTGGGACGTGCGATTATATCAATTAGAATGTTATTTATAGGTTATAATTACAACCCACGGTGTGTCTAGGTTATCTATAATGTAATAGTGTTGTCGATCGATTGGAGAAATATCGATTGTTTAAATCACTTGCAAAATTATCGATATTCGTTATCTATTAGTCATGTCATGATTGTTTCCTCATTTAGCACTTATGTCCAGTCTATAGTTCTCTGATGTTCCTGTGACCTACGGAGTTCCGCAAGGAAGTATCCTGGGTCCAACCTTGTTCCTGATATATGTCAATGGTCTCTGTGATTTACAGCTTCAAAATGGTGAGATATTCGCATTTGCTGATGACACAGCTCTACTTTTTCGGGGTAAAACCTGGGAAGATGCTTTCAATCACGCACAACTTGGTTTTAATATCGTCTCTAATTGGCTAAAACATAATATATTAACATTAAATGCTGAAAAATCTAAATTCATTACTTTTAATATCGAGCCTTCTAAATTACCCGCCATCGTAAAGTCACTTAATATAGTCGCCCATTCCTGTTCTATGCCTACTCAGTGTTGTTGTCCGAAACTAGAACATACAAATCAATATAAATACCTAGGCATTATAATAGACAACAGACTAAGTTTCCAATACCATATAGACCTCTTAGCTACTAGAGTCCGAAAGTTAATCTATATATTCAAAACTCTAAGAAACATCATAGACCCTACCCTTCTAAAATCTATTTATATTTCTTTATGCCAATCCATCATTACTTACTGTATTTCCTCTTGGGGTGGTGCCTGTAAAACACATCTTATCAAAGTAGAACGCTCGCAACGGGCAATATTAAAAGTAAGTAACTCTCTCCCTTTTAGATTTCCCACATCTGACCTATACCAACGCTGTAATGTTTTAACTGTTAGACAACTTTTTATTCTATGTACTGTTCTTAAACAACACAGTAATTTACCTTTTGATTCATCATTATCTCAATCCAAACGAAAGAACATCTGTCCAATCAAAGCTGTATCCACTACGTTTGCTCAAAGATTTTCTGATTTTCTAGGACCCTTCTTATACAACAAAATTAATAATAAAAATCAAGAATATACCCTGACTTACTACGAATGCAAAAAGAAAGTTACCGACTTCCTCAGAACGAAGGATTATGAAGAAACCGAATCTTTTCTAACAATTGTGTCTTGATGACAAAACAAGATAATTCATAATCTCCGTTCGTATCACACACACACACACACACACACACACACACACACACACACACACACACACACACACACACACACACACACACACATACTTCTATTAACTCCAATTATTATAAAGTACTAACATGTGTAAACTTTAGACAGCGGGGTGGGTGCCTGGAGACCTATATTACAAGCTGGTCTTAGTTTAGGCTTCAGTCTCCCACAAATGTAAATATTTAATTTCTAACTACACTTTTATTAAGCTCTATGTAACTTTTGTGGAGAAATAAACATATTTTATTATTATTATTATAGTATCGAAAGTAGGTTATTTCTTAGGTATCTTTAATTCTTTGTGGTTTTGACTCTCAAATATTTAATACGAAGGCGAAGCCTTTAAAGATGATAAGGTCTAATTAGAGAATATATTGGCACTTATGGAAAATATTAAGTGATATTTCTAGAAGGATTTATCTTTAAAATATGCTCTTAATATTCCTATGATCGATGCCAATATTAAAAGATTAGCGATCACTTTTATCGATATAATTTTGCAACACTAATGTTATATTCTGTGCTGACGTGAGCGTCTATGTTTATAATAATTATATTTAATGTGATGTCACTGGATTTGTGATAAACTTCACACCACTGGTGCATTAGTTTATCAATATTCATGATGGATAGATCGTTGCTGAGGAAAAGAGTCATAGACAAAAGAGAGTGGAAAATACCATACTTGTTTGAGATGGAATCACTTTTCGAAACATAGTTTATTTCTAAGGCCCGTATTAATAATCAGCTCTCAAGAGTGACAGCGAGTTTGAGTTCGTATCAGAAATGTCATTTCAGTACAAAACGACCTGTCAAATCCATACTTAATATTGCTTTCAATCTTGAGATCGCTTTATAAATACGAGCCTAAGACTTTTTAGGAATTCTTCAAAGATTCTTAAGATACTTTGTATGGAACATGTCTCTCAATATATTTTTAATTTGTTATTAAAAATTTATAAACATAATTAAATTTGGGAACCCTACCTCGGTGTGACGCCTTGGATGAAATTTTCTATATTTATAAAATGTAGTTTATGTTGTACTAGCGGGCCCGGCAGACTTCGTCCAGTCCAGAAAAACAACTTTTCCCGTGGAAATGACATACTTTCCCGTGGTAAAAGTCAGTTAAAAACCTTCCTCATGAATCACTCTATTTATTAAAAAAAACCGCATCAAAATCCGTAGCCTAGTTTTAAAGATCTAAGCATACATACATACAGACAGAGGGAAGCGACTTTGTTTTATACTATGTAAGGACGACTTTGTTTTATACTATGTAAGGAAGGATATTGTAAATAAATATATTATTGCATAAAGAAAAAAAAATCACTCCTAGACTAGATTTCTAGTTTATGAGTAAAATTTCACTAGAATCGTTCAAAGAAACAGCACTCTGCTTTTGAAGCTGATCATGTTCTCCTTCATCCAATATCTTGTATCCTGCTTCTACCATCGTCTAAAAATACCCATAGCACAGCACAAAAAGTGTCACTTCATCTGCATACAATGACGTCACCTCTATTCCCCACCTAATCCCGGGAACCGGTACGTGCGCCCGCGCAGCCCGGTAATTATTCCCGGGACAGAGATCGATGCGCCCTAATGATGGCCTGTAGGCCCACTGAATAGTAATCTATACCCTCATGGGTACTGGCTCTGCTAGTAATTTCTGTGGTATGGATTAGGTAGGGTCATTATGAGTTGTCTTTCGGGTTTTGGTGTACTGTTGTGGTTGTTGCGTTTGACGTTTTGCACAAAATATTAACACACTAAGGCCCGTATTGATAAACAGCACTCGAGACTGACAGCAAGTTTGAGTTCGTATCAGAAATGTCATTCCAGTACAAAATTACCTGTCAAATCCGTACTCAATATTGCTCTCAATCTTGAGATCGCTTTATAAATACGAGCCTTACTATTTTACCTAGTTTCATTTTTTATTTAATGTTGAATGGTGATGTTGATTCTGCCAGTGTCGAGTTTGTAGGGTCTTTTATGATGGTAAGCCTATTACAATGCGTTTAGGATACGTGCATCACTTAGACTTGCACTTTGTGACAAAATTACCTATCCACCTTTCTACGAAAATCTTCTAGCTATGATGGTTTTGTGTCATGTAGGTACATTGTACAACAACAAGCTAATCCGTTCCGCTTACTCCTCATAACCACCAAGATTTCCTCCTTCGATAACTGCATTAATTACTCGTCTCTCACTTCCTAATCTCTTGTAAGACATTTTTTCACGACGGCATCACCGTGTATGAATTCCGGAAACTTATCTGCTGCACGTTATGAATATGCATGTGGTAGGAGAGGTGTTAATGAACCAGGAAGGTGTTATCTTTGATATTTGAAATCGTTTTAATAATTAAATCTTCAATCGCGATAACGTATTTCTGTTATACAAAACAAGGATTATTAGAATTTCTTCTTTTGTTATTCAGACTGTGTTGATACATATAAAAATATTTAGCAATACGATGACTGGATCTTGGATCCTACATCTTCATCTTTATCTGATTCGACCGTCGTATTTAAGACATCATCATCTCCCTAACCTTTTCTCGTTTTTCACGGCGTCGGCTACCTAGTCGAACGAGGATGCTGAATTTTACATAAAGCGACTGCCATCTGACCTCCGCAACCCAGAAGCGAAACCAGACTCAATCCTAGATTAGGCTTTTGCCAGGTTAGTGGCCAACCCAGCTGTCTGTTTTAATACATTGATAAGTATAACAAATTTAAAAAGTACCTATTCCATTACGTAAACGAATAAATCAAAAGACGCCGCAAGCGCATATTCTCTGTCATTTATAACTTGTAACGTCCTACAGTTTCTTTCTAACCGCAGCTCTGTGATTGCCTTAATTGTTATACTTATCCCACCAAAAACATAAATGTAAAAATAGAAGCCAAGTTCTTGATAGTTTGGTGCATGGTATGCACAAAAAAGTTGTGATATCAAAAAAGCGGGCCAAGTCAAGGGTTTATTAAAGTAATTCTAAGCTCTTCAATAAGGTATCATTTCATGGAACTTGGCCGTTGTAGAGTGGTGTTGTAGGTGACAGTTTGTATTATTCTCTACAACGGCCAAGTCAATTGAAATGATACCTTATTGAAGAGCTTAGAATTACTTTAATAAACCCTTGACTTGGCCCGCTTTTTTGATATCACAACTTTTTTGTGCATACCATGCACCAAACTATCAAGAACTTGGCTTCTATTTTTACATTTATGTTTTTGGTGGGATATCATTACTTTTTGTAGGTAAATAAAATTGTACTTAATTTTAATTTACCATTATTCGTATATAGATAGATCTTCTGGAAGTGGGTTAGGTTCTAAATCGTATTATTTTTTTCAATAACGGTGACATTAAATGCAAATAATTTTACAATACCTGTTAAATGACATCCCACTCAATTATAGTGAATGGAAAAAAAAATGAGTCTAGATTCTCCAACAGCCTTTAATTCGGAAACCCCTCCATACGTAGTCGAAACAAGCATGCAGGCTCTATATACCTACTCTTCTACCGAGTCGTAAGGGTCGCCGTTTCGGGTGCAAGTATACAAACTTAAATCTTCCCACTTACTAATTACATGGTCTACAATTTTCCTACGCAAATCACTAGCTTTTTGTTTATCCGTACATCAAAATACTGAAAATGCCAAAGAATGGAACAGACAGCTTCCATCGCCAGGCATTTTAATTATTTTATGTAATATGAACGCGTCACCCACCAACAATTCAATTTTTTGACACGTCATCTTTCCAACCCCTTTTTATTTCTTATCCTCACAATAACTTTATTTGTTTCAGTTTTTAATAAAAGTAGCTAACTAAATCAAATTCGATTTCTTTAACTCAAACAAACCTATCCAATAGACACAACACAAGGACAAGACAAACAAATCCCACTATCATCAATGAGAGACCGGACCGAATAGAATAGACACGAATTTCAATTAAACGAAACAACGACAAGAACATGACAATTTTACAGTAAACTTACAATTTGTTGTACGATTTTCCATTGAAAACGGTACTTGAAGTGATTTTCTCACCATTGCCGAAATCACAACGATAGCGAGTTTTAAAAACCTACTAGCGCCATCTAGCGGTTTTAAAAGGAACTATTGTTGGTAAAGAAAATAGAAATGTATGGGAGGGGGTTCAAAGAAATGGTTTTTTTGATTTTTTCGATTTTTTCCATACTTATATCATTATAATCTGTCATCATACAAAATTTGAACTTTGTAGGTCATCTGGAAGTGGGTTAGGTTTTTGATCTATATGTCAGTCAGTCAGTCAGTCAATCATAAAAATGACGATATTTTGACCTCAATATCTATCTAACCGTTTAAGCTATGCTTATGAAATTTAAGTTACTTGTTTATATTGGGGGTCTCATTATATAAACCCAATTTGGTGTGTATATGTTTCATAGTTTTTGAGTTATGAAGGGGTAAAAAGTGGCTCCAAATGGTTCCTGTAAACATACACACGGTGCGGCCCTCCAGTTCTCGGCTTGAACTTGGCTGGACACGCTGCCGCGTGTCTTAATAAATGACAATCACTTCTTATTACACTGTTACGTTGTATAGCACCTACAAACCTATTAGCTGTGTAACGACACGAGTGTAATCAAAAGCCGCAAAAAAGCCTTTCCTCTTTGAAGATGGATTACATCATGGCGGCGTATACAGGGTGTAAAAATATGACTGCGTTCCTGAAAACCATTATGTTCTACTGATGATACCAAACAACTTTCCCAAAGCACAAACATTTTAGCTCGAAATAAAATTTCAGATCCTGGAGAGCATCATTGTATGGAAAACCAGAATTTTTTTGAGCTAAAATTTTGTGTTTTGGGATAGTTGTTTGGTATCATCAGTAGAACATGTGGTTTAAAGGAACGCAGTAGTTTTTTTTTTACACCCTGTATACTCGTAACGTAACACATGCTGCGGATAGGGAAGTAGGTACCGGGTATTTCTCTTGGTGCAGTGTGAAGTAAATTACTTTTTAATAACCAGTTTATTGAGTTTTTATAGTAAAAATGAATTATCACTTAACTCACTTAGAAACAACGTGTTCTTCCTCTCTGTATATAGCTAGGTTGGTAAGTAAAATATCTGAACTCAAAGTCAGAAAATGACGTAGGTACCTGAACAAATTAATTTTATTTTGTTGAGCTACATTTATTCTCCTGTCGTTTCACAACCGTTTGAAAGTTTTTACTTTCAATAATTACTTACGATTGCGATTAGATGGTCCATCTGCTTCCCAACCCTATTTCCTCCAAATAACCAACGAATAGCGTAGTAGTCTTGACTGATAAAGACTAGGTTATCCTATTTACAAATACAAGGTTGCATATTGAACACGGCGTCTAAAGGGTATCCATTTATCAGTTCAATTGGAAGACGCCCACTGGATTCAGGGTTTAACAGGCCTTTGCTAGACTGGAATCGATAGAAAAATATAGAATCAAGAGAAACATGTAACAGAAGAAGTCAATAAATGGGAGACTTCGTGTCATATTACGAGCTGATTCAAAAACAGTGGGTAAGAACGTTACGAAGAAATGCAATAAGAATGAGAAGTATAAAAGGGATACGACTGGATACGAGGGTTCCAGTGCATTGCAAGTAAAAAAATGGACTGACAACCTATCACTGTAGCAATACTAAGTTGGTTCCGTCTAAAATTATGATCAGAACATGTCTGAAGAAAACACTTTTTTACGAGTTTGTTGACCCTCTGCCTACCCCGCAAGAGACACAAACGTGATTGTATGCATATTGGACACGGCCTCTAAAGGGTATCGATATATCAGTTCAATTGGAAGACGCCCACAAGATCTAGGGTTGGCCCAGATTAGCTACATGAGGTTTTCGATTTATGTACGCAGTTTCTCTTTATGGGATGTCATCAACATTTATTGGATAGACTATTACGTAGATGATGATAATCGATTATTACATTTGTAGTATGTATAGGTGCGTTTTCTGATAGGATTACAAAATAATTACCTATTTAAAAATGCTGGACTCACCAAATCATATTCTGAATGTTGAAAACAGTTTATAGATCGCATTTTAATTATACTCTTCATCCACAAATGTCCTCCTAAATTTTAGTGTGATAGTTACTTATATGATAATATCTGAAACAAGTTTCAATGTGCCACAATTTTATAGTCTACTTTTCTAATTTCTCACACCTCTACTACAATACAGACAGATCGTCAACTAATAGCCGTGGCAGCGCCGCTTGCGCAGCGTCATCGCTTCTAGATGCGCAGGAGTGCCCTTCAGCTGAGTGCACATGATGGGTATCCCTGATTGCTCGATGGAAGCCTTTTTCGCCATGACTTACTGATTTAGGGCGGCTTCTCAGATGGGATTATGTAGTTTCTGTTTCAGATGCGCCGTTAAATAAAATTAAAAAAATTATCAGTCTACACACCTTTTCTCGACTATTCTTGCAATTTCTCACAGCTATCCACAACAATACAGTTCGTGCGCTTGCGCAGCGTCATCGCTTCTAGATGCGCAGGAGTGCTCTTCAACGGAGTGCGCGTGGGCAAACGACGCGGTGGGCCCGGCGGCTGATCTGTGTGTAAACTGTGTGTGACTGAGATGATGAGTATGGGAATTTGTAACTTGGTTCGGGTCGAGTCAGAGTTTATGCCCCTTTAAAAAGTATGTGTACCATGACTTCTCATGAAAATTGAAAAATCAAATCTAACAATTACCTACTCGTAATCGTTCATTTCAATATTGTCTAGACAATATTCGTAGGAAATAGATAAGATCTCCCAATTCTCAATTATTTGCAATAACTAAAATGATGACGCTTTTGCGAGGTCCAATCTTTTATTTACAGTAACTACTGTCACAAAGTTATTTAGGTCGACATTGATCCCATCTCTATTACTATTCCTAGAGCAGTTAACCAGTTAACCCGAGAGTGTGACCCGTCACGTCCTCCACGAGTGGCGTGGCGAGTGTCAGTGTTATCTGCGCATACGTTCATTTGCAGACGCTGTGACACTATACTACAGGCAGTTTACAAGAGGATAGGGATCTGGACCTGGTAGACAACACTTTCATTTATTTTATAGGCATTTTAGTATCTTCAACCTACAAAAGTATTTTTTTGAACTATAAATGAAGTATTTAGTATTTTTTCCCGTGCGAAATTTTGGTATGTATATTTAGATTGGTAGTACAATTTAATTTTAGCAGACTGTAGTGTAGTCAAGTCAAGGCTAAATTGAAACACACACACAAAAATTTAGATCCTTCAACTGGCCGTAGGTACGATATTTCCGAGAATTTTTTTTTTACGCTCCCGGATTAGCATGGAAGTATCTTGTCCTGTCAACAATCAAGTTCCCATTCGGTATACGACAATGAACCACACAAACCCTACTTCATGACAGGCGAGCCACGCATCGCAATGTAGGCTGCTATGATATTTGTAGTACATACTCCAATCTAGGAGAATGTTGACCCTGACATAATTCCTCCATCGATAATATTTTATAGAAAAATATTAAAATCGACATATTCTACAAGTTTTTGAAACCTACATTAATTTGAAGAGTGAGATGAGTGAGTATATACCTAACTGATATCTCTTTCTTGCTTAAACAATATAAAATACGCACGATGGCGCTTTCGAAAAGGAAAATATATCTATAATCCTGAAATTGATTATAACGCTTTTAGATTCATCATCATCATTAGTCTGCATCAGTCTACTGCTGGACAATGGACATAGGCCTCTCCCATGGCATGGAACGGACTCATATTATAATTTCTTTTAGATCACCAAATTTAAATCTATCTATCTTCTTTTTATTTTTATTTTTTTTGAAATAGGTTTGATCACACCAGTCCAGTAGTTTTTTTTTTTTGGGTCCCTCGTACAAAATACTCCTAGTTGACTGGGCTATTTGCAGTACCGGCGCGCTGACCTGCGCATGAGCATGCGACCCGTCACGTACGGACCGGGTATCAAATTGCTATCGCGTCGCAGGCCTATTTGCAATCAAGTTGACAACATGACGACACTAGGAACCAGTTCTAGGGCTGTATTTTTTTCAAACAGCTTGGTTCTTGACTTTAGTCTAGGTATCAGAGATTACTGAATCAGACATTCAGAGCCGATCGAATTAAGAGTTCTTTCTTGTCGACGAGTTCACAAAGAAGTTAGTAATTATGTGCGCGTTTGTTGCGTTAAAGTGGCTACAGCAATAAATATTATCTATCTAATTCAATTAAAAACAATCAAATCTATCTGATTAAATTACTTTACTATCTAATTCAGGGTCTTCAGCGATACAGCTCTAAAATCTAGATTTTTCTATAAGTAACTGTCGTGCTTCGTAAATATGAGAATTTATTTTATACGGGCCTACGGTAGGTCTAGTAACTTGATACTGTTAGGGGCATGGCAAATAGGAAGCGGTGCGGTGCCGGTGCGTCGCCGTTGCGTCGTTTTTGTATATCAACTTTAAATCAACGCTGCGCAGAAGTAAATTACATACAAAATCGCCGCGCCGGCGACGCACTGACACCGCACCGCTTCCTAAATAACATGCCCCTTACAAGTTAAAGGTTACGTTCTAGCTTTTAGTTAGTTTTATAAAACCCCTCCACCAATTCCAGTGAGCTGGTAACCCTAGTGCGATAACGGTGGAGGTGTGTTTAGGCTAGTGATAGCAATAAAACAAAGACGTGCTTTGTTAGTGTTCTGCGTTTAGGCTATCTGTAACAGGTCTGGCCTAGCACGCCTAGGCAGCCCAGGAATCGATTGTTAGTACAGGTGGCAGGAAGTTGGAAAAATGCGGTATCTTCTTCAAACAACCTTATACAGGGAGTAAAAAAAATCCTGTCCTAACTTTAGGTGACCTACCTCTGTAACTGAACAACTTTCCCCAAGGGACGTAGGTCGAAAATGTCGAAATATGAAAAAATATATTTTTGGTGTCAGCAGCTGGAGTCATTTTGTACGGGAGAGCTAATTTATTTGTATATTTTGACTTATGTTCCTTGGGGAAAGTTGTTCAGTTTTATGGGTAGGTTTTTACACCTTATGTTTGGTCAGCTATTTTTTTTTTACTTCAGGTTGATATCGGAGAATTTGTTAAAAAACTGAAATCTATAGTAGGTAATGTAATGTGGTAAATGTCCCACCTAATCTAAACCAATTTTTTTTTATAGAACAGTGTTTTTATAATTTCTTTGCTTTCCTTTCCAGGTAAGTTCATCGGATCTAAAAGCTGCGCGAAAATCTTTAAAGTCGAGTATCTGGTCGTTATTAAAAGTCGTATGTAAGTATGTTTAAGGCTGTCATACCCACAACATTGTTGCTGGAAGTATCGACACCAGGATATGTGCTCCATACGGAAATACCATAAATTGCACATTATCACAAAATTACACTTTTCAGTAAGTAGTAACTGCCCGTTAAGGGTATTAATTTACGAGAGTTATAAGAAAAAGACACTTTGCCACAGGCATAAACGCATAAGAAGTAGAAAGTACCAATAAAGTTGAAAGGCTGTGTCGCTAACCCTTAAAACTATGTCATATTTACGGAGGTTATCTTGGTTAGCTTCCATACATTGTCTTGAGCAATGTTTCTGCCAATAAAGTTCATCTAGCAACGCAGGCGCAACCACACGTTCGCCATTTGAAAATCTAAGCAAAATCGTATTCCCAGAAATAGATCTCTTACATCTACATGCAAATCCTCTACTGACAGCCACCTTTCAACAAACACGAATGCTCAAATAGAGTTGGCGCGAAAAGCTATGTACAAACCGCACATGATGACGACAGAGTCCACTTTCAAGTTCAATGCTGCTTCAGAAATGCTGACACGACAACATTCATAGGTTATTATTGGTTTGACTCTGTTTGGGGTGGTTTGGGCCAGAGTTGACCGAGATATGACGGATGATGAGCGAGTTTATACAGAGACAGGTTCTGACATTCTTATCTTACGCAAGGATAGAACACAGCAGCTGTCTGCTGTTATCTTTAGTCAAAGTTATCAAACCTAGGCTATACTGAACCTATACCAGTTTTTGGGGAGATCACTCAGTCGGACATACGCAACCGACTGCTAGAACATACATCTCATTACACATCTAAAAGTACCTATACCGCTGTCGAACCTTCCTGGCAGACAGCGTAATGAAACACTTAACTTATACTATAATTTAATCAGTTGTTTATTTACGTTTGTTACTTCTGTTTGTCGCAGATGGACAAAAGTCACAGACAAAAAAGTTACCTTGGCATTTATAGGAAGTATAGGTCAATGTTTCAGTACGCCATCTGCCAGGAAGGATCGACAGCGGTACAGTTTCATATGCCCAGCAATGTACACGAAATAGCTGCCATAATATCTAACTGGTAGCAAAAGGGTGCATGACGCAACTTCCATGCTAACCAAGTTAGCGGCACCATAGTAATTGCAAGTTAAAGAGAACATGACTTGTATTGTGGCATTGTGGGCCCTTTGCTGGCTTTTTGCCATAGAACACCATGGAACTACAGTTATGAAGTTATGAAGACATCTGTGTTATGAGGGTGACAACTGTAAACCAGATACAGTACGTCATAGGTTTGAATGAATGTGGGTGGGGCGCTGCATTGTATAGAGAACTGACAAAAATTACGTTGACGGTTATATTTCCTATTTTCTGCCTCCCCGTGGTCTAGTGGTCCGAGCCATGGGCACACGACCCGGAGGTCCCGGGCAGCAGGCTGATCACCTGATTGCCCGAAAAGTAAGCATACTGTCGGATGGGCATGTACCTAAATAGAAGTTCCTGCGTCTGGTTTTTCTCTGGTCGTATCAGTCAGTCTGTCCCATTAGAATAAGAGATTGAAGGAATAGAGCGTGCACTTGTGTGTTGTGCAAACACTTGGTACTAAAAACTAGTCCCGAGCTGTTGGCCGATCTCTAGGAGGCGTTTTCCTTTTTTTGCCACGTTCATATTAAACCTTGACGAAAGTACTGTAGGATTATTGAGGACTAGTCTTTGAGTCTTTGTGTCTCTGATGGTGATTGCTGTGGTGATGTTAAACGATTATCTGCAATAATCGCTTTGCCATTTCTGTTGGTTAACAAAGTCGTGAATATGGCTTGCTGTAAAGCATCCTATTTTCTAAAGGATTGTGAATAATGTTGTGAGAAAACTTGTGTTTTTAGCTAAGTTGGTCAATTCCGTCTATCTCTTATTATATCAATAATATTATATCAAGTTCATCTTTTGCCTCTTTTCTTATTATTTAAAGCTTAATTTCTTTAGATTCTCATACACAGTGCATTTTTTCTTAAGGGGCCTTATCATATTTCGCGGCGGGCCGAAATAGGTATTTGTCTCTCACTCACACAAACGCGGCACAGCCACGTGCTGAACAAGGAGATTTGAACTCCCTAGGAATTAAAAACGTAAGCGACAAAATGACAAATTAGTTAAATTATGAATGAAAATTACATCAAAATGAAAAAATATTACTACAAAGGATCAAGGTTAGTATGCTTTATGTTTTAAGAAAAAAATTACATAGTGGCTCGGTTGCCTTATTCATTAAAAACCGTTTTAAGTTTTTTGAAGACCTGACTTTATGATTTTTTTTAACATGTTAAAACTGTTTTGATTGTGTTTTCAATACTTCATCGGACGAGAAATGTCTCCAAGATCAATATAATATTTTTGTCGGCAAGCGTAAACGCAGTACTTTGGCTAGAAATCATTTTACGCAACGTCAATAAAATTAGTAAGGAGCCTTAAATTACTCTCAACCGTCAGACCTTGCCAGATGTGGAAACGTCCTATTATGCGGACGACGACGCTCTGTCTACCTCGTGAAGGAATGTTTTTACGCCAAAATGTAACTTGAAAATTGTAATCTTCATATTTTGCTCTTATTTCGTATCGGAAGTGAAGCTGAGACAAAATGTTTGCGTGTCTTCGGCACTACCAACACAACACCTATGATTACTTCCCTATTACAAGAGCTTTTCAAATCTTTTTCTAAACTTACTTTATGTAACAGTACGTGTGACAGGAAACTAAGCTATAATGTCGCGGAAGAGGCGTGTAAAGTGTTAACTATAACAATTCACTTTATATCGTATCTATACGTATATCTTGTCTTATCGAAGTTAGCGTGTTTATGATTTTTGTGGGTGTGTCTCTTCCGTTGTAAGGTGATTGGATTTTAAAAGATAAAAGTGACTTCATATTTCCTAGATGTGCACTGTATTGCAGTAAGTCATCATATTAAGACAAATCATCAGCCTGTATCAGTCCACTGCTGGACATAGGCCTCTCCCATGGCATGCCACTCAGCTCGGTCTTCAGCCGTTCTCATCCAGTAAGTGAGTGAGCTAAATGCTAACCTAACCTAACCTAACCTAACCTTGTCTCTGACAGCTTCTGGGATCTGCTCCAGGCTCCAGACGTCTTTGTGTGTCGTCTCCAGACCACTGCCATAGAAATGAATGCGAGTTGTATTGTACTGCGTCACCAAATGGCGATAAATAACGTACCTATTGTATTAGATTTCATAGATCCATAAGACATGTTTCTTCATGACCTATCGTAAGATTTCCTAACCCCAGATAAGGATTTATAGAAATACTTACAACTTATCACCATCCATTACCACACCATGAAACAGAGAACGCCGCCCACGCCACGACGTGTCGCTCGCGTCTGCGCACGCGCAGCTTTATGATTTTCGCGCGTCCATATTTCGTGCGCGCGCGCCTAACGGTCCCTCTAGGGTTGCCAGCCGTGGCGAGCCAGCTGAAATTTATGGGACAGATTAATTTACGTCCTTAGCAAGTTGTTCGTAAAGCGGGCTTATTAAATTTTTGTTGCTGGCAACATTGGTGCACGATGTTGAGAAATATTTGCTTGAAGGGTGGACAAGACAATGGCGTCATTTGATAGGGGTCCTGGAAATTGGTGATTAGATAGGTAGATAGCTATTTAGCCAACCAACGTACACACCAAAGTCAGGATGTGATATACTCGTGGATAACAACAGCAAAATTCTATGTTTGTACCTAAGTAATTTAAAAGTAGTACTACTTAATAGAGTAGAACATTTTAGTCTAAACCCTGTGACCAATTTGCGATGATTCAATTTCTTTATTCGTTCACAATATACATTGTATTTGAATGTTATACAATTGTTATATATAAGTGGTATATAAGAATTGTCACTCTATCTATGCCACTGTTAACTTGGACAGAGTTGATGACGAAGCCTGCTCACCGAACAAGGAACTGGTATTTCTAAATACCGACAGATCAAAACCATCTGCCTGGCGCCGAACTCTGATGGGAGGATGGTCGTGAGCCTAGATCTATCTTTCAGCTGTCTCATGGCATGGGCACCTTAATATAACCTTTATTCTAGACTTATGAAGTTCAAACGGTCTACCACACTGGACCTACAGTAAGTCACACATGACAGTTAGTACTCTCCCGTTAAGCCATGATTTACTCCCATACTGTCACCATTGCCCTTGTTTACTTTGTATTGTATGGTTGACCCTCAAGGAGATCGGATCTCGAACCCACGTCTCGCGATCACCTGCCTCGATATAGCTGCCTCCGTGGTCTAGTGGTCTGAGCCATGGGCTCTCGATCCGAAGGTCTTGGGTTCGAATCTCACGGGAGGAACACAAAGTTGATTTTTTTCAATTTCACACTTGAGATTTTCCCCAGTTTGTTTAGGATATTGCAGGCTGAATCTCCTGATTGTCGGAAAAAGATTCCGTCCTTCGGAGGGCATAAGTTAATATAAGATAAGCATTTAAGATAAGATAAGCATTTTTAGTTAAGCCGTCGGTCCCGGTTACTGTCTATGATAGTGGTCGTTACACCAACCATGTCAAAGCCCTATTAGCTGTTAATAGGCGGTTTATAAAACTCTGATGCCAGGGTCCGTCGGGTCGTTCATACACTAGAAACCCCACTCGATAAGAGAAGAAAAAGCCTCGGTATCATATTAACAAGACCGCTGTCTGTCAACTCGGTCAGGGTATCGGGTTGACGGCAGCCGAAGTGTGCTCAGATTTCTTGCAGTCAATACTGGGACTACTGCGTGGAAAAAACATCATGTTTTTTGGTTAAGACATATCTATAAATGAATCCACAGAATGTTCCTTAATATTTTCCCATACTTTGAAGCCCTTTCAAACCATCTCACGTGCCTACGCTAGCTGCCGAGACCTTTAGGGCCAAGGACCATAGTACAAGGCCTTCTATTCCACTCACTGTGTTTACCTAATGTTCCTTCATTTGTTATCCGATTGCGGCAAACGTAGGAGGGTATTTCTCTGTAAGGTCCGTTTTAATTATCAGCTCTTGAGATGTTGAGACTGACAGCGGGTTTAAGTTCGTATCAAAAATTTCATTTTAGTACAAAACTACTTGTCAAATCCGCACTTAATTTTGCTCGCAATCTTGAGTTCGCTTCACATTAAATTGTTATGGTACTCATACTATTATAGTCAAGATTCCTCAACAAAAGAGTTGGTTAGACACTCCAATAAGTAAAATTAATATAATATAATAAAGTTTGTTGAAAAGTCCCATAAATCTTACCTATTCATATCCAAATGAAAATAAATACATTTATTTCTTAATTTATGTTGAAACTTAAACTAAATCATTCCAGTACATACACATTTCCTGGCTACAAGTAACTCGTTGTTTAGTCAAACCAATTCTGTCTTTGTTCCTCTCACAGCTCGTAGGAGAAATATTTACGATTTAACTAGAATATGTCGCCAAGGGCACTCTTGTACATTTTCATTGAGACCAGTAAAGGTGCTTGTCCACTGAGGTGGACTATATATTTGAAATCTAGCTGACGCCTTGCCGACTATATCTTTGCCGAAAATGAAATAAATACTTGCGAGGAAAGCGACGAATTTAATAAGATTTAATACTAAATTGAATTTCAGATAGATTGCGAATCAATTTACACAACAATGCAGCTCTTAATTGCAATGTGTTTTTGATTTGCCAGTTACAATTTTACTGAAATATATTTCAGAGCTAAAGTTAATATTTGTAAATATTAATAATTCAATATTTTATTATACCTATGTGCTTAAAAATTTGGTTCAAAACATACCTTACAAAAATAAGCGCATTTCCCACAGAACCAGGAAATAGGCCCTTAAATTTAAATTATTTCAACCATGTGGATATGCACCATTACAGCGACTGACGTTATAATTAGAGTTATGACTGATTGTTCTTTAATTTATGCTAAGTTTAGACAAAGGCAAACCACTAGTTATGTAAATTGGAGTTACAAGTCTTAACTTACAACCTACGTAAAACAGTTGGTAAAGGTGTCAATAGATGAAATGTTGTAGGTTCGTTTCCCGGTAGGACAGGTTTACTCTAAATTAGAAAATTGATTGATTTTTGTATGGGTTTAAATTATTTACATACAAATATAAAAGCACACCTACATCAATACGGTGTAGATAAGTAAATAGTCATTTATTCATGTCTGACATACACTAAAAAAAATAGTTCAAGCATCTATCTATGATTAATCTTAATCGGTTAAAAAACATTCCTGTATCTCTGATGGCAATAATAATAACAAACAATACAATATACATACATGGCAGGTAGAAACCGCGGAGCCAATCATAAAGTCATCAACATAGACGCTTCCATAACCTATACGTGACGTCAAATCTCATAACTATTGTGCAATTTAAAGCCTATTCTCCGTAACTAATATAGACTTTCCAGTACCAGCATAATAGCTCGTAATAATCCAAACACCAAGTCTAGGCTAGAGAAAGTCCAAAAAGACCAACATACGACAGTATTTACTATTACTTTATTTTAACTTTCACTCACAAGACTCAAGAATGAATAACTACTGGAAAATAATCTAGTCATGTCGACAAGAGAAACGCCATTTAAGATTTTATGAATTGTATTTTTGGTGGCATATTTTCGTGGACAGTCTTCTACTTAACGAGTAGGTTTTTAAGCCAATGTGGACCCGATTAACCAGCTGATAGGCCTCTGACATGGTTTGTAAATTTATCAAACAGGAGGACTGGAAAGATCTTTGGATGGAAGGCGAGGCCGCCGCCCCTACCTGCCCTAAAAGGTGCACTGTGTGCACAACATAAGTATGATTTAACCCAGCACCATACAGAATTTTTATAATGAGGCATACCATTTTAGGTAAAAAAAAACATTGATCGCCATGCCACACCATGCACAGGTTTTGCTATAATACCTACGTTAATTGTTACTTACTACATCTGCAAAATCTATAGAAAGCATCATCAGTTCCGCATCAGATAGAAATTAATTTACAATCAATATTACAACCGTACATGGTCTGCAATAGTTTGTAATAAATTGTAATTATTCCGGGTCTAACTTGTAATAAATTTTAGATCAAAGGCTTTATTAATTACGTAATTAGTTTGTTCTGGCCTAATACGGATGCTAGACAAGGTTAGTGCTACTGGTTTTACTCGTAATCAAGATTATTTTCATTAGCTTGATTGTTTGATATTTGGCTCTATGGCCCGTATATAAATACGCCCTCAAGAGTGACAGCAAGTTTGAGTTCGTATCAGAAATGTCATTTCAGCACAAAACGACCTGTCAAATCCATACTTAATATTGCTCTCAATCTTGAGATTGCTTTATAAATACGAGCCTATGATCATTAGGTCGGTATTGTTTTATTTGCAGTCCATAATCGGTACACAATGTAGCTGTTTTTTTCACTGGGTGATCAAAATATGACG
Source organism: Scrobipalpa atriplicella (assembly GCA_029255725.1). Taxonomy (NCBI): domain Eukaryota; kingdom Metazoa; phylum Arthropoda; class Insecta; order Lepidoptera; family Gelechiidae; genus Scrobipalpa; species Scrobipalpa atriplicella. The sequence continues at coordinate 41,357 of JARACY010002157.1, forward strand.
ATACTTTTTGTTAAGATCCGGAAAAAATAATAATTACTAAAATGTTTATTGACTCGCATACCGCATCAGCTGATGCTCAAGATTCATTAACAGTTGTTTTTGTTAATTAAAAAAAAAAACTGTTAAACCACCTTATAGCACAGCTAAAAGGCTTCTATTAAATCCAAAGTTCTCAAACCGGTCAAGGCACCGGACCCGTCCGAAGCTTAATTTTTAATTTTATATTCTTGTGCATAACACAAATATTCTATTGTAAAAACACTGTGGTTAATTTTAAGATATTTTATTTTTAATTTTTATAATTAAAATTTTGTATAGGTAACTTTTAATTGATAGCCTCTTTGTTTCCATTTTTTTTTTTCAAAATTTCAACCATTTAAACAATTTTCTAACAAAACTATATTGTGTAATTTTTTGTAATTGCTTCTGATCTGACATGGTTTTGACAATGTTTTGTTCTATAAAGTGGTTTAAAAACTGACACCAAGGTTCATTGGGTCGATCGACTCGAACCCCACCACATGAAAGAATAAGAAGAAAAAGTTGTTCTATATACGTACTTGCCATAGATCCCTTGATGCATGTTCCAAAATCAATTTCACGTCAATTCTACACCGAAAGGTATCTTAAAAGGAAGTAGCTAACTATTATAACTACAATTGTCAACCGTGAGAGGCGCCACTTACAATTGACGGCTTGACTTGTCAATTTCTTACATTCCATCTCTAACACTGCTAATGTAAAGGAATGGGGTCGCCTGCGCAGGCGCATCTAAGTAGCGGCCATTGTGATTTATGCAAATATTCAAGACAAGGTTGTTGGGCGTCACGACAAGTTTGTATAGTGCATTTTGTGACCGATTTGATATACATCATTATAGTCGTCTCTCCAAGGTCAGAGTGAAAAGGCATTATAGTAAAGCACGATTTATAAACACTTCTCTAGGTCTGAAATGTATACCTACCTATAACTTCTTTTGAAAATGAATTAAAATTGAAAAAGCAACGCAAATTATTTTTTTACAAACGTACTTCTTCGTCTTTGCGTGTCAATGGTAAGTTCTCAATTTAAGAGGTTAAAAATTTAAACCTGTGTCTAGGAACTAAATATACACCGTCATGTACAAAGATGTCGTGCAGCACGATATTCTAGATAATACAATAGATGAAGATAAAAGGTATTGACGTGCAAATCAGCTGATGACTTGAAGGTGACCTCTGTCTGGTGACGCTCCGAGAATATGAGAAATTGACGGGGATTAGCAAAAAATGGCAAATGCTAATTTGTTTTTGTCTCAGCATGAAGATGGAAAAACTTAATGAGCGTGATAATTACTGACATTATGATAAAGACTAAAGTCTGGGTCTAAAAATAGTGTCTAGATGCTAATTCATTTTAAAAGGTTTCTTCAGGTTTGTTCCAGATTTCAACCATTTACAGAAGAAATATAACAAAAAAAAAGGTTCAGTAGATTTCTTGACATGTTTGGGCAAAAGAGCACAACGCCAAAAATATACATTAAAATTATGACAAGACAACATGACAGGAATGTCAAAACATTTTACGACATTACCCAAAACGAATAAATAATTCTCAAAAATATCAACACGACACTTGCGCTCACACAAATTGCTGCGCTGCGTATGCGCACTGACAGTTGCAAGCGAAAATTTAATCAACAGAATGGCCAATTTATTTGCCGTCGCAGTGTCTCATAAACCTTCATTAACATCTAGTATAAAATACAGGTGAACTTGACACCCCGACCCCGACCCTATTACTGTTTATTTAATATACAGGGTGTTACGACATCACTTCGTAAGTAAAAACGTGTGTGGGCATGAAACTGAAAAAAATACAGTTTTAATTAATTGTGAGTACATTTTGGACCGGACAGAAAGTTATTTTCCCGCAGTAAAAGTAGTCTAATTTTAATTATCTTGTTTATTTTCTTCACAAGTATAAGTCAAAAGGATACGTAAGACCCGGTATAAAGTTCAGGGTAATTCTCACAGATCGCACACCGAAACCCAGTTTCATCGGCGCCGGCGCAGCCTGGCTGCTACTATGTCAAAGTAATTGATACTGCAACGCAAAGTAACGCTTATTGGCTCTTGATTCTACTTTAAAAATTATACGTAAATTCAATGTTGCAGATGATACTGTGAATTTCATTGAAGTAAAAGAAGTAGAAGAATATAATGCTAATAAAATTGATGGAGATAAAGAAGATGACGTAACTAAAAAAAGAAGAAGTAAAAATGCTAAATCAGTAACTTCTGAAGATGCAACATGAAAACTAAAACCAGTTTTAAAATGATCAATAACAATGCAAAATATTCCAAAAACCAATTATTAAGTGCGTTATCGAAATTAAAACCCTGATGCGTAAAAAGCGGTTGCGGAATATTCTTGCAATATATCAGCTCGCCGCGTATCTTTTTGATTTAATTTGGTGTCACCTTCTTAAATGGTACCTGTTCTGTGACCCACTCAGTTTTTGCGCGGTCGGTTAAAGTCTGGACTTAAAGTGCTTGGACAGCTGGTGATTAATTCTTTACGCTGAACATACAGTGACGTTTTTTAAGTAAAGTGTTAAAAAAGGGCATAATAACAAAAAAATTTCTTTTGAGACAATAAGGACCCTCGAACTCTTCGAAGTGATCAATGAACTGGATAAAATTGCTCTTTCAGCGCAATAATCTCAGTAAACCAGAACACAGAGCAAATCCATCGTTTATAATAATAAAAAAACATTAAATATCACATTCGCAAAGCTACATAAAGATATCAAAACACTAGCAACTGCGTCAAGTGTTTCCAAAACAATATCCGCAAATTCCAAAACAATATCCGCAAATTCCAACAAGGTTCTATTTACATCAACTGCGGTTTCTTCAAAAGCATAAAGTCTTATTATATCAATATTATGTTAACGTAATCTAAACAAATGAGTATTGTCACAACACGGCTCGGTAACGGCAATCTGTTTTGGTCTATCTGACCAAACATGGCGAGATTTGGTCAGTTGTACTTTACTCAATGAGGCAACTGACTGCTAAGGTATAATATTCTGTGCTAATCAAACGGACGACTTACTGGTTCTATAAAAGGGGGCTTTACATAAGTAAGGATTGCTAAAGGTGTCTCACCAACAAGAAATGCTTGGGCCAATATGGAAAGTATTAGATAATGCTTAGGCTCCTTACGATGAAACGTAATATCGTTTATGTTGACCGTATCACTATTCGATGGAATATAATTTTCGATTTCATGTTAACTAAGATTATAATAATTATGCTTGACTTTTACGAAGCTCATTTTTGTCTGCTTTTGTAGACATCATAATTTTTATAAATCGTATTTATACGTTATTTGTGCAAATTATGAGAGCGCAATACACATTTATGACTGAGAAACTCTTTCAAGTTAATGTAAATACATCTGTATAAGCACATTCTATTACAGTTTGTATTATAGTCAATTAACATAATTCAGATTTATGTTCCTCAATTGCTGTTGCAAAGTCATTGCTAAAAATCAGAAAGATACTAACGCAATATTTAATGACACCTAATCTCTCAAACTTTGCTGACGAAATTATCTTACTCAATTAAAACAATCTTATCAGAATCCATTAAAATGACGAAACAAACACCTTTAGAGACCTGTCAGACAAATAGATTAAGAATTTGCATACCTAAGTACCAAAGATTCTAGTTAGAAGCACCTAAAGGATTGTAATTTAAAGTAGTCTGACTACCTGATCCAGTGGACAAGCCAAGTGATTATTTATTAGCTCAGATTGTAGAGATAGACTTGGGAGAATGTTGTCTTGGTGGTGGGGTTTTAAATGATCTGGCTTCAAGTATTGACAGCACAAGATGTGGTTGAGGTAAGCGCAGTAAGATCTTAAGAGCTACTTGAGTTATAATAGCATCGTTAAGGCTGTTTATATTGCACAATATTGAAATTGTAAACCTTACTATAGTGACTGGGCTTTAACATAGTTCCTTGAGTTGTTTTTTCTACGGTTCGTTCATTTATACTTGTCAATGAATCGTTATGATCTGTTTAGTTAATGTTTTATTTCAATTTAGAAAAGCACTATCAGTAGATATTTAATTCACGACCAATATTAATATTCGTGATAGATTCAACTAGAAACATTTCAACGACGATATTATCTTAGATTGTATCGCGTGTCACATCTACATTATCTACTAGCCACACAACTTCACTGTATACCATTTGCGCAATATCATCAAAGACATTTACATCATCAAGAGCTCAAATTACCTCGAATGTAGCCCAGTTGATTGATATGACAAAATCGTTCTCTCCACGCTTGGTCAGGTTACTGTTGGTTTCATGTCTTTACACCCTATATGGACTGTTACTTGCTTTTAGACTTGCCAAAAAGGTAGGGCTCGGATCCTGATATCTTGACAAGTTGGACAGGAAAATAGCCAGCCTAAAGGGCATTGAGACGAAAAACGTGAATGTGTCCAATAAAAAATATACAGGTTATCGAATACTGATTTTTCTCATGACCCCTTTGGTCAGTTTTGTGTTGGGTTTGGGTGATCTTGATTTTTTTTATTTGCGTCACGAAGTAGTTCAAAAGTTATATTTTTAAATATTTTTTTTTTAATCTCAAATGCAGACAACAGTTACTTAGAATTGTAATGACTGCAGTACATAACAAGTAATCATAGTTACTTATGGCGTTCCTTTAAAGAGGACTGAAGCAATGAAAAATACTAAAATAACTTCAGATAACAGATCAAAACATGCTAATGCAATCCTGGCGC
>JARACY010002158.1:0-46166 GCA_029255725.1 Scrobipalpa atriplicella
GATTATCAAGCTGAAGTGGGCGTGGGCAGGACACTTGGCGAGGCGGGAAGACGGGAGATGGACTAAGGCAGTGACAGAGTGGCAACCATGGGGCAGAATACGCCCAGTAGGCAGACCACCGGCCCGATGGTCAGACGACATTGTCTCTGTTGTGGGAAAGAGCTGGATGCGGATAGCACAGGACCGGCAAGAATGGCGCATTAAAGAAGAGGCCTATGCTCAGCAGTGGGCAGATATAGGCTGAATAGATAGATAGATAGATAGATTAAAAAGCAACGTACGTAAGTGTTTATGAAGTATAAATAATTGTTTTAATATTTTCCGTCTTCCTATCGCTTTTGTAAAAATTAACTCACAATCGCAACTTAATTCGCCCAATATAGCAGTGGAATTAATTAATGTAGGATAAATAAGTCACGATATGACATTGATATACTTGCAAAAGCTCGCTGTTCATTTTGACCTTTGAATAAGCAATTTTCAATTAATACACCAAATAATTTCTGAACAATGTATATTTCCAATAGAATTTCAATAAACAAATTTCACTTATCACAGCTATGCAGTCATAAACAAATTGCGTTTCGACTAATCGCTATTTAGTTTTCATTATTGTATGCTTATAAATAGTTATTGTAAACGAAACATTGTACTAGTATGTAAGAATTATTAAACATAAATATATTAATTGTTTTCTTCCATGCTGGACTGGGAGTGATAGAAAAACATAGAATGTGCCAGCTGCATCTCCTCCCGGGCATGCTGTAAAAATCAGCTAAGGGATATGAGGGTCTCAGTATTGTAATTTAGGCGATGGGCTGACAACCTGTCACTATAGCAATATACAGATCAATCTGTAATAACCCTCTAAATTTGTCAAACGCGGCGAAACGACCTTTGTTTAGGTTGTTTACGCTCTGCCTACCCCATTAGGTATAAAGGCGTGATTATATGTATGTATATGTATGTATGTATGTATATGAATTGTTTTATTAACTTCTGTTGAATGCAGCTAGAATAAAACATATCGAACAACTGAAAAACATTATAAATTTTTTATTGAAATTCGCAATACCTACAGTACAAAATTAGCTCACATATAAATAAACTCAACTACATTCCCGAAGGAACATTTTCGACCTAGGTCAGAATATGAAAATAAAATATCTCTATACCAACATACTACAAAATAGTGTGATGATGTCAGCGGCTTGAGTAAATTTTGTATGGAAGGGCCCTTTTTTTCATATTTCGACCTACTTGTCTCTTGGAAAAAGTTGTTCAGTTTCATGAGTAGGTTCACACACAAAAGTTTGATCAGCATTTTTCTATTCCTTGTCAAAATACTTATTGTTTCTGTATTTGTTTATTTATCCCCTTGAATCGAAACGAAAGGGCAACGAAATACAATCAACATATTTTTATATGTCATTTTCGCGTTTAAAATGCTATTCAATTCTTAACGAAACAACAAATCAAAAGGCTATCATAAAGGCTAAAGCGTTAGAACGGTATTCCAAAGACGCAGTTCGAATCCTGTCTGTGGTTGAAATTTTTGATTTGTTGTTTCTCATGTTTTACAATCAACATACTTAGGTTTTTATAATGTCTTACTTAAAACTAATTATCAGGTTGTACCATTCGTTTCGATGTATTACCGATAAAATATAATTTTACAAAATTGTTGTACTTTAAGCGCCTGCATTGCGTCTATTTTCACTGCAAAATATTGCTATGAATACTATTTCGTATGCATTGCTATACAAAAATTGTACACATTCCTAACTATTTACAAAGTTGTTCTTTATAACGTCATCGTTTCATTGATACTCGTCATCAGCCTGGCCGGAGCCATATTCTTCTCAACCCTCGGTCTCCTCTTCCCCGCCATCATAGACACCGTCTACCACTGGGATCGCGACCTCGGAAGGTTCAACTATAAACTGTGGAAGAACCTTATCATCAGTGTGATATCTATAGCGGCTTTAATATCAGGTTCTTACGTGTCCATCGCTCAAATGATTGAAGAGTTTGGTGGGCATGGACACGAGACTCATACGAGTATCAATGAAACGATGACGTTATAAAGAACAACTTTGTAAATAGTTAGGAATGTGTACAATTTTTGTATAGCAATGCATACGAAATAGTATTCATAGCAATATTTTGCAGTGAAAATAGACGCAATGCAGGCGCTTAAAGTACAACAATTTTGTAAAATTATATTTTATCGGTAATACATCGAAACGAATGGTACAACCTGATAATTAGTTTTAAGTAAGACATTATAAAAACCTAAGTATGTTGATTGTAAAACATGAGAAACAACAAATCAAAAATTTCAACCACAGACAGGATTCGAACTGCGTCTTTGGAATACCGTTCTAACGCTTTAGCCTTTATGATAGCCTTTTGATTTGTTGTTTCGTTTAAGAATTGAATAGCATTTTAAACGCGAAAATGACATATAAAAATATGTTGATTGTATTTCGTTGCCCTTTCGTTTCGATTCAAGGGGATAAATAAACAAATACAGAAACAATAAGTATTTTGACAAGGAATAGAAAAATGCTGATCAAACTTTTGTGTGTGAACCTACTCATGAAACTGAACAACTTTTTCCAAGAGACAAGTAGGTCGAAATATGAAAAAAAGGGCCCTTCCATACAAAATTTACTCAAGCCGCTGACATCATCACACTATTTTGTAGTATGTTGGTATAGAGATATTTTATTTTCATATTCTGACCTAGGTCGAAAATGTTCCTTCGGGAATGTAGTTGAGTTTATTTATATGTGAGCTAATTTTGTACTGTAGGTATTGCGAATTTCAATAAAAAATTTATAATGTTTTTCAGTTGTTCGATATGTTTTATTCTAGCTGCATTCAACAGAAGTTAATAAAACAATTCATATACATACATACATACATATACATACATATAATCACGCCTTTATACCTAATGGGGTAGGCAGAGCGTAAACAACCTAAACAAAGGTCGTTTCGCCGCGTTTGACAAATTTAGAGGGTTATTACAGATTGATCTGTATATTGCTATAGTGACAGGTTGTCAGCCCATCGCCTAAATTACAATACTGAGACCCTCATATCCCTTAGCTGATTTTTACAGCATGCCCGGGAGGAGATGCAGCTGGCACATTCTATGTTTTTCTATCACTCCCAGTCCAGCATGGAAGAAAACAATTAATATATTTATGTTTAATAATTCTTACATACTAGTACAATGTTTCGTTTACAATAACTATTTATAAGCATACAATAATGAAAACTAAATAGCGATTAGTCGAAACGCAATTTGTTTATGACTGCATAGCTGTGATAAGTGAAATTTGTTTATTGAAATTCTATTGGAAATATACATTGTTCAGAAATTATTTGGTGTATTAATTGAAAATTGCTTATTCAAAGGTCAAAATGAACAGCGAGCTTTTGCAAGTATATCAATGTCATATCGTGACTTATTTATCCTACATTAATTAATTCCACTGCTATATTGGGCGAATTAAGTTGCGATTGTGAGTTAATTTTTACAAAAGCGATAGGAAGACGGAAAATATTAAAACAATTATTTATACTTCATAAACACTTACGTACGTTGCTTTTTAATCTATCTATCTATCTATCTATTCAGCCTATATCTGCCCACTGCTGAGCATAGGCCTCTTCTTTAATGCGCCATTCTTGCCGGTCCTGTGCTATCCGCATCCAGCTCTTTCCCACAACAGAGACAATGTCGTCTGACCATCGGGCCGGTGGTCTGCCTACTGGGCGTATTCTGCCCCATGGTTGCCACTCTGTCACTGCCTTAGTCCATCTCCCGTCTTCCCGCCTCGCCAAGTGTCCTGCCCACGCCCACTTCAGCTTGATAATCCTTTTACCTACGTCCTGATGAAAATACATCAATCTCCTAAAATATTAAAACAACGTTTCGAAGAATATGTTTTAATGATATACTCGTACATATTATTTTATCATCCTTGAGCAAGCATATCTACCAACTACAATGAACAACATGTGGATTTATAGGATGTTATATTTCCTGAAGATAAATTTTTGACAATCACTGAAATAATGTAGGAACAAGTTGTCAGTTTTTGCAATATGTCCTAGAAGAGAAGCAGCTAGTAATTTCTATGGTTTTCTATCACTTCCAGTTCACCATGTAACTTACAAGTATACTTTACCATAGTTATTGACTATGTTCAAAAAACCCCAGTCAACTGTTATTCATAATGAAAATATTATTAGCCAATATGTTTATCCTGTTTAGGCTGCCTCAGAAAATTACTTAAATTTCATTAATTATTTACCTTAAATTTAATTAATATCAACAATAAGTACGTCCAGGAGTTAAAGGCAATTTCACGCAAAACCGAGTTTAGGTTTATACCAAGCAATTATCCTAGGGTGCCTGGGATAGGTATAATTAATGTCTGGAAATTAGAAAGTTTTCACAGGATTTACAAGGAAAGCCTCGCGAACAATAACATTTCTGGCTATCCATCCAGAATAAGTTAGAGCAATTTTAGACTTTCATCATCAATCAGCTCATACCGGGTGTAAGGGACAGCTTCCCGCAAACTGATAGGGGTTGCTCAGTTAACGAAACTGAACAACTTTCACCAGTAAATTCTTTCAGGAAATTAAAAAAAATGTTTTTCCATACAAATTGTCTGATCGAGGTGGTCATTTTGTATGGGAAAGTCAATTAATTTTTTCATTACCTGAAAAAAAATCCTGACGTGAGTTATTCAGTGTCGTTAACTAAGCAACCACCATAATATTATTTATTTTATTTTTTTTATTGCAAGAAATCTTACAGCTATCACATTTGCATAAAAATCATAAACTAATACATTTTGTTACATAATCTATTGTCTGCCATATGAGAGAACAGAAAGGTATACTATGGGCGAACTGTTTATAATTTCTGTCAAATCAAGAATCTATGGATAATCAATCGTGGTGGGTATCGACCAAAATCCATTTTTTCTGGACGTATTGTAACTGACAGGATTAAAATTAGTTCGTCTGTAGTGCCGTCGTCCCTTTCTGATTTTATGACAAAATATGACAGAAATATGGTTTTATTTAAGTTATGTCGTATTTCCACGAAATCGGGGTCATTATCTAACTTTATGAAAGGGCTAATACTATTTTATGAACTTCATGTCCCAAATATGAAAACAAACTTTTCGACCTTCTTGGCCAAGGGATTTGGTTGCATTAAAGGCTCAGTTGCTATAATCCTAGCTACCAAACCCTTTCTTGTCCAAGATGTTTGTGTAGTATAAAATGACAAGTAGGTACCATTTATACAGTGTTATTATTATTAAGTTTGTATGGGGCAGTACCTTAATCTGCTTCGTTGGTCTAGTGGTCTGAGCCATGGGCTCTCGATCTGGAGGTCCTGGGTTCGATTCACAGGGAATTCGATTCACAAAGTTGATATTTTTATAATTTATCTCTTAGTGAGATTTTTCCCAGTTTAGTCAGGATAATGCAGGCTGAACTTCGAAGGGCACGTTAAGCCGTCGGTCCTGGTCGCTGTTTTTGATAGAGGTCGTCACACAAACCATGTCAGAGGCCTATAGGCTGCACTATTAAGCGGTTTAAACACTTTAACACCAGGGTTCATCGGGTCGATCGACTCGAAAGCCACACGACAAGAGAAAGGGAGTACCTTAATATTTTAAATAAATTTAATTATCTGCTTTGTGGCCATCATCTGTTTCGAACGAATAGTTATTTTTTTATTTACCTTTACTTTTGTAGTCAACTCTTATTAAAAATCTTTTATTTCACTATAGTATAGGGGTTTCGTCCTAGTTCTATTTAGAGGGTTTATTTTCGAGTTTCAAATTCAAAAACATGGGTTACATATTTTTTTTATAAAACACCTTCAATTTATAAGAAATTTCTTATGAAATAACCAACATTTCCTTCATTGATATTCTATTGTTGATTTTTTAACGACTTCTTTTCAACATAACAACAAACGTTTGAAGAAATCTCGTAAAAAGAGAAAATATCTTTGATTTACGAAGAAATGAAAATCCGTTTAGGCTGTAAATAAGATTTGTTTTTTCCCATTTTACTTTTGTGAAACCTTCAGATAGTTCAGTTGAAGTAAAGGCAATGACCCTAGACGTAATGCTTTTTTTGCGTGTCTATTATTAATGATTTTAAATATTTGTTTCATAATATATTGAGATAAAATTCAAAGTCTTTAGGTACAAGATTGTGAAACGCGAGAAAATTGAAAATATTACAGATCGCTTTCCAACTACATGGAGGTACCTACGAGTATCAACCTCAATCAACTACCAACCTTTGCCAACGACCGGACGTGCAGAAAAAAAAAACTAAATGTCTGTTATTAAGGTCTTTCTTTTCAGCCTCTACCGCAGCAAGTTTATGAGCCAAAGCCTCGCGCAGCCGGTAAGCCTTTTCATTTTTACTACCACACCACAACACTATAAAGCAAAAATAAATCTGTTCAGTTTCGGTTTACATAGTTAACCCAGACAAGGTGAAACTCATGGATATGAAAACTTGTGCTGACAGCTTTAAGAGCCCCTTCACATGTTTTAAGGCGAATACTAGTGTCAGATAAGCAACTCGATTTCGAGCCATTCAATATTCATCGTACGTAACGCCATTCATTATCGCGCGCCAGACCGCCAGAGCGTAGCGATTACTTCCATGGCCTATGATTTTTATTTTAAATGTGAGCAAATCATGTCCTAACTTAACATTTTGAGGAATATATTCAGTAAAAATTACAAAGTTCTGACTTATAATTAAAGAATACAACAACATTGCTCAAAACGTTTTTTAGACCTCAGTTTGTGATTTCTTTTTGTTAAAAAATTGTAAAATATTGGAAAATAAGCAAATCATGCCCTCAGGCATATATTCTAGTTGCGCATATATTTTTTAAAAGTGTGATATGTTAATAGTTACTGAGTATAACTACCTCAACTTTTGCGAAATTTCTGATTATTCACCTTAAGCGTTTTCACGGCGTTTTGGTAACGTGACAGAAACGCCGAAAAATCGCACCATAAACGCGATAAAATATCCCTATTATGTTTACCTAAAGTAACATAGCATTTTTAAATTCGACTCGTAATTTTTATGGAATTCGCTTTTTTGTGCGTTTTTCGCACATTTTTGACTCGGCCACGGACGTAACCTACCCGCCATGCCGTAGCGCGCGCTGATTTAAACGATATTTTTACGGCATTACGAGCGATGGATGGTTGCAATTGCTAATCTGCCTGCAGGTACGCCTTAAGCCACGCCACAAACCAAATGTGGCAGTCATAATTTTACTTGAATTTATAGCACAGAATAATGCTGGCAGTTCCTTAATTACTTACTCTACTTTACGCGAAAAACTTTCATGCCAACAATTTGATACGAAAATAACAAAGTTTTACTTTGTAAATTTAATTAAAATAAAATTGCTTACTGCACAGAAATTCAAGTGAAACACAAACAGATGCTTAAGGTTTACTTTGAATTTTAATGTGATTGTAATAATAACAATAATTATATACTAAGTTCAAGGTATGAACGAGATTTCACTGACACTAAGCTCTTAAAATTTAAAAAAAAAAAACCACCTACGTTAAAATAAAATCATCTAAGATTGTATTTCTTATCCTTGATATCGGAGTTTTAGACTATTGTGTTATTCGATTCACTCTCTCTGATAATATACTCAGTTAATGTTACTACCAATATCAAAGACTAGGCTGCTAGGCTAACTAAGTAGCGAAGTTCGGACCCCTGAGGCTCTGGACTAAGGAATACTTTATGTCAGTCAATAACTGTCTTATACAAGACTTCTAAAGTTAGAACTTAAAGTAAACTTAATTTGTGTTCAGAAATGAGTCCATTATACTTACCCTAGTATCCAAAACTAAATATAAACAAAATATTCAAGCAACTCAACTACGGTAATTTAACCTATAATTTTATGATATTGATATTGGATATTCTAATTATTATAATGAAGTTTGCTCAAACTTGATCTGAAACTAAAAGAAAGCGAAAAGTCGTTTTTAGGGTTCCGTATTTTGTATAAGTAATTATTTACCCTTTTAACTTATAATCAGCAAAAAGGCTGAATCACCTGATTGTCTAGAAGAAAAAAGATCCCGTGCTTCGGAGGGCACGTTAATAAGTTGGTCCCAGTCGCTGTCTTTGATAGTAGTTGTTACACAAACCATTTCAGAGGCCTATTAGCTGTGCTATTAGGCGATTTAAAAACTCTGACACCAGGGTTCATTCACATGACACAAAAACATGAAGCTTAAAGACACTCGGGTAAGTTCACACCGGGAAACAACGTGACGCGACAAGTATGCGTGATGGCTGCGGAACTTGAAAATACCTCGCGGCGTTGCGCCGCGCCGCGCCGCGCGGTGCAGCCTGTCACTTCTTGGTACATCCTGCCTGCGCAGAGAGATTTTGTTCAGAAATCTAAAATTAAACCCATTTAATTTAGGAAACTTTTAGGTATTACTTTTATTTAGAACTTTTGAACAGAATCGCTCTGCACAGGCAAACCCAACCTAACACTATACCGGGTGTAAGGGACAGCGTCCCGCAAACTGATAGGGGTTGCTCAGTCAACGATACTGAACACATATCACCAGGTTTTTTTTTTCAGGAAATGAAAAAAAAATTTCCTTTTCCATACAAATTGTCTAATCAATGTGGTCATTTTGTATGAAAAAGCAAATTTTTTTTTTCATTTCCTGAAAAAAAATTCCTGATGGTAGTTGTTCAGTATCGTTGACTGAGCAACCCCTATAAGTTTGCGGGACGCTGTCCCCTACACCCCGTTAGAGTGAACTAGCGTTTAAGGGAACAATAGGGCTGGCATGTACTCATCGTACAAAAGTCCTTTAAAATCGTTGAAAAAAAAAACGAGATGCATCTTTAAGCATTTTCACGCCAAGCCATTCATGTCGCTTACCGTTGTGAACTGACTCAAAATATTATTTTTTACTTACCTGTTCAACAACAGCACAACAAATTTTCAACTAGGTATTTTTTACCCTTTCAGCTTTGACGAAGCGAATATAGTTGTCTTCAGGCTAGGTCATGCTGATGACCGGATAGTACCTAAGCTTCCTGAGCTAAATACAGCAATCAAACAAAGCGAAGAAACATTTCCACTCGCTGAACTGAAGTTTCAAGCAATTTAACTGCCTCCGTGCATAAAGTATAATCAGCTCTTGTAGCATGCAGCCGCGATAAGGCTGCTATAGCAATTTTTTTATTACAGATAAACCGAAATATCTGTGCATCTGTCACGTCGCCACTAAAGTTGCACTAAAGGGCTGAACCACATAACCGCGTTGTTGCGGCGCTGCGCCGCTAAAATCGGCGGTGACGTAATCGTAGGTACAATGCGACCGAGATTCCGATCAGTTATGAGTGTCGCCACTAATAGCTCAGTCATCGTTTCAATTGATATCAGTGTAACCTAGCCTATATTTCCAAATATCGCCTCCTGAAATCTTTACCGACTACCGATGTCCCCAAACTCGAATTACATACGCTATCTAAAAATGATGAATATTACTATTACTTGTCGAGTGGGTTTCGAGTCGATCGACCCGATAAACCCCGGTGTGAGAGTTTTTAAACCACCTAATATCACAACTAATAGGTCTCTGACATTAACAATAATAATAATACAATTTAACTTACATTAGCTCTTGTTGTAGTCCTCGGATAAGGAGGGTGTTTTTCCAATATTTTTATTTTTTGTTAGTACTGTTCCGATAAAAATAAAAACTCATGTAATGAATTACGTCATAAATGTCTGCAAATAATGTCTACATTTGCACACATGTTTTCCAATCCAAACAATACAATTTTTGAATGCAGAACACTAAGTGTTTCAAAAATTTTCCTTTTTCAGGATACAAAAGAAGTCTGCATAAATTTCATAGTGTAATTCGAGGGTAAGAAATTTAAAATAGAAAAATTTAAATTATTCGCGACTTGCATGAAATTGTCAGCATATAAAAACCTTGCGTAATTGCATTTCTTCATTATTCTATCTTCACGACATCTCTAGTTATGTGGTTCAAAACAGTAAGTTTTTTCCTTGTCTTGCCACTACTTTACGCTGAAGGAGTAAAAGATAGATTTTACCCATGGTACCATTTAGCTCCACCTTATGGCTGGATGAACGATCCCAATGGGTTCAGCTATTTCCAAGACGAAATTCATCTATTTTATCAATTTAATCCAAAGTCCAGTAATGATCCCGGAACAGCGCACTGGGGTCATGCTAAGAGTAGAGATTTCTTTCATTGGGAACATTTACCTATTGCCATGTATCCTGACAAAGATTATGATAAAAATGGAGTGTTTTCTGGCAGTGCCCTTATTGAAGATGGAACGATGTATATATTCTATACAGGACAAGTTGTATTTGGTTCAGGTGGCCACACCAACCGTCAGGCGTTATCATGGAGCACTGATGGACAAAATTTCGAAAAATACGAATCTAATCCAATAATTCCAGGCGAGAAATTCCAACCGAATTTCAGAGATCCAAAAGTATGGAAGAATAATGGAAAATACTATATGGTTTTAGGTAACTCCTACAGCACTGGTAAAAATCAGACAGCGGGTCGTATTCTTTTATTCACAGCAGAAAACAAGACAAACTGGAATTTCGCCTCAGTTGTAGATGATACTGATGGAAACTTTGGCTATATGTCGGAATGTCCTGATTTATTTGAACTGGATGGTACTTGGGTTTTACTTTATTCTCCTCAAGGAGTAAAACCACAGGGCGATAAATTCAGAAACCTTTACCAAACAGGATGGAAACTTGGAAATTTAAACTACCAAAACAATCAGTTTACTGCGGAGACTGACTTTCATGAACTGGACCATGGTACTGACTTCTACGCAACTCAAACCTACGAAATAAATGGACAGAGAATACTAGTTGCCTGGTTTGACATGTGGGAAGGAAATTATCCAGAACGAGATGATGGATTTACCGGACAAATGACTTTGCCTAGAAAAATAAGTGTGTCTAAAGATAAAAAAATATTGCAATGGCCAGTTGATGAGATAAAATTAGCAAGGGATACTGTATTACGAACGGGGGAAGCAAACAGTGAAGACATTATTACACTTGAAAATAACGTAGCGGAAATTGTAATTGAAGCTGGTTTGCAAGACTTGGTTTTATACATTGAGTCGGAATCTACCGAAAGATCGAAGTCTTCCGTGACTATAAGTTACAATCATCTAAATGGAACAATCACAATGGATCGAGGTGGAGACGATGGTTTACGAAGAACAGAATGGACGCCCGATAGAATCCAATGGCTTATTTATGTAGATCGTAGTTCTATTGAACTATTTTGTGGAGATGGTGAAGTTACTTTCTCTTCGCGATACTTTCCAGAAGGAAACGTAACTGTGCGATTGGGTGATGGTTCTAAGGTAACTGATATGACTATTACTTCTATGAAACGTACAACTCCAGCTCCAAATTAGAAAACAAAGATTGTAATTGTTCCAGTACACTGAAAAAAATACTTGTTTAAATACGAGCACGTAAAGTAATAAATGACAATAATGTTAAAAATTAAATAAATCAAGTTACTTGATAACCACTACCAAGTTCCCTATAATTTCAATCAACGGAATAATTGATCTTAACATTAAGTTTATGTCTGTCATATGTCTCAATCATATTACTTGATCTGCTCGTATGTAAACAAGTTCCTTGATCGATTTAAGCAAGTTGTTTTTTTCAGTGTACTAGGCGTTAAATATCGCACCTTGGCCCTTAAAAATAATCAATTATGCTTTATTGTGACCTTTTATGAAATATTATTTTCAAAAGTTCTTCAATCTTGTTGCAAGTATTTTTTTTAAAGCCTTTATATCCTAGCTATTTTATTAACCTACGCTTGTATCCAATATCTACTGAAAAAAAGAGAAATGCATGTCTCATTTTTTGTATCGCTGTACTTTGGTGGAATAGGATACAATATTTTTATAATGTGTCATAAAATATGTCAAATTTTAATGATCAAACAAGCAATCAGTATTGCACTCAATTTTTTTTTATTACTACGACGTTGTATATTTATCAGGTTTGAAATTTAAATGTAGAAAGATAACAATAAAATAGTTTGAGGCTTAACAAGTGGTTTTAATTATTTGCAGGTAACTAATTATTAGTTTTTATTACCTATCCTTTAGGATTATGTATTTATTTTCTCATAAACTGTTTCTGTTGCTTTTAAATTTTTTTTGCTCATTGGAGAAGTTCAAATGTCAAAACAGCAAATCAATCATATTATTAAAAATTTTATTAGACATTTTTGATAGTACTTATATAGGTAGGTATATAATCTAATCATATTCACGGAGGAGGCAAGGTGCGAATCATTTCATTCACACTGAATTCTTCCACTTCGCTTTGATCACCAAGTCGGATCTTTATCTGTCCCTCTGGGAAGAATCTACTTGAGAATGTGACTTCTCCATCTCCGCAGAACAACTCAACTGAACTAGCATCAACGTATATCTTCCACCGAAGCTCATTTCGTGGACGCCACTTTGTCCTGCGAGTCGGATCTTCACCTCCACGATCAAGAGTAACGGTTCCTTTAAGATAATTGTAGCTTAAAGTGACAGTTTGACCGCTGTCACCTTCTATGATCAACTCTAAGTCCTGGTTTCTTGGTGCTGTTATTTCTACTACTCCAGCTTTGTCTTCTAGCACAGCTGCAGCCCCTTTAGCACCTTTACCAGATCTTAACTCTTTACCTTTAACACCTTCAATCGTTGATACTGGTTTTTGTAGGAGACGAAGGTCTTCTGTAAGTGTTAGTTCTCTTGGAATTGTCATAAATCCATTAAATCCGTCATCTTGTTCAGGATAATTCTGATCCCACATATCAAACCAGGCTACACAAATCCTGTTACCAGATTTATCGATGGTAGATTGGCTGGCGTAAAAATCATGACCATGATCTAGCTCTCTAAACTCAGAAATAGGAGTGAATAGATTAGATTCGTAATCAAAATCTCCAACGATATAACCAGTTTGGTAAATAGTTTGATATTTATCACCTTGGGCTGGTATACCTTGGGGTGAGAACAAAAGAATCCAATATCCTTGTAGTTCGAAGAAGTCGGGACATTCCCACATGTACCCAAGAGAGCCATCTGATTCTAATAAAACGGAGACTTGATTCCATGATTTCATATCTTTCGAGCTGTATAAGAGCACTCTTCCAGTTGTATCGTTATTAAATGAATTACCTAATATCACATAATAGGTATCGTCATGCTTCCAAAGTTTAGGATCTCTGATATTAGGTTGATGATCATCACCTTGAATAACTGGATTGTCTTCATATTTCACAATGTTTACACCATCTTCACTTTTGGCCAAGGCTTGACGTTCTGTATAACTCGGTGTGCTACCAGGATGGGTAAGGTGTCCAGTATACATAATGTACATTTTTCCATTCTCTACAAAAGCACTTCCAGAAAATACTCCAGACTTGTCATATTCCTTATCCGGGTACATAGCTATAGGAAGGTGTTCCCATTTGAACAAATCGCTGCTTTTGGCATGTCCCCAATGGACAGTTGTAGAATTGTAGGAGGAATCTGGATTATGTTGATAGAAGAGATGATACTCGTCTTGAAAGACACAGAAGCCGTTTGGATCGTTCATCCATCCTTTGGGTGGAGCTAAGTGGTACCGAGGATAGTAGCGGTTGTTGACTTCAGCTGAAGTAAAGTAGGCTAAGATACTCGTAGCAATGAGACAAACACTATAAAATGTGTTTGCCATTTTACCGGGGTTCTGTTCGTTTCGTCCGCAATCAGTAAACACTGGCTAAGCAATAACTGACTTCCTGTCACATCTCATCTTTATACTCATTATGGTGCACGACATCATATTGTTCGTCACTTTACAATGAACTTGTAAATTGTGTCATTATCTCTAAGATTAGCATCGGTCAACACCAGCAGAGGAGTAAAACATAGTTTTTCTATGTTTGTATGATTATGACGTTTTCGATCGACGATTATGATAATTTATGAAAACAATTTGCTACTTAGTTATAGAATTGCGATAGTTTCGAATCTAAAAATACCACTAAATCAGTTTTCAAGAGGTATACCTGGTATAAGGGAGATCTTCCCGCAAGCTGACAGGGGTAGACCACTGGACAAAACTGGACAATTTTCAACATGAAATGGTTTTTTATTACTTTCCATATAAAATTACCACCTCGATCAGAAAATTTATATGGGAAAGCCAAAATTTTATTTCAGTTTCTAAAAGTTTTTACTGGTGAAAGTAGTTTAGTTTGACTGAGCAACCCCTGACAGTTTGCGAGAAGCTGTCCCTTACATATTATCTGAGCCCTTACACCCTGTATATTAAATATCCTTTTGTCTATTGTTTTACCCTTTTACATACATACCTATAATGGTACGAACGTGTATGAAAACCGTTAATGTTTTGTAAGCTTACATCAAATAAGGTATTTCAGATTCCTAGAAGTTCGAATGAGTATGTCAACAACATTTATTCATTTTACCTCAGTAAGCTATTGTCACGTTTTAACAAGGGGAACAAAACGTATAAGCGTGACTGTTAACAAGATATTTCATGTGTGTCTAGCTTTCCGCCCGCGGTTTCACCCGCGTTTAATGAGTTTTGCCGTAAGAATTAAGTATTTTTCTGCTTTAAAAAGTAGCTTATGTCCGTCTCCAGGTTACCATAAAATTAGTAAATATACCAAATTTCATCTAAATCCGTTCAGCAGATTAGGCGTGAAAGAGCAACAAACATACAGACAGACTTACTTTCGCAGTATGGATTCTATGAATTTTATTCTACGCTAATACCTACCTTTTTCATTCATTGATGACTTGTTTATCTACTACATCATCTACATAGTTACGCTACCTTTACATACATACATAAGGTAGGTTACCCTACACCTAGTTAGAAAAAAACAGAGCGTTATTTTTTTTTTTATCTTAAGTAAGGGTAAGCAAAGCATGAAGGGATTATTACAAAAAAAATCTTTAGGTACATCTGATATTTGTTAAGGTTTATACTGATTTCAAATATTATACAATTTATGTATTGTTAAAGAACAGACTTTAACAGCCTATCGCCTAAATTACCTTTAATCAATTGAAATTGCCTAAAATTCACCAAAACCCTCCTATATTTTTTTTTTTACTTTTAAATTATATTTGCTTTATGATACAGCAATATTAGCAGCCTATAAACTGTTATTATTTTCAATATAGTTCCGTATGAGCAATCAGACCATATCGCACTAGTTTATAGTTTTTTAATGGGAATACTTACTTACATGGTAGGAAACTCGTTTCAATACAAATCATAAACTATTATCGATATGGGTCTGTTCTTCTCAAGAGAGCGTATAGCAATTGAAAATTTTGTTTATTACGCAAGAAGATAACTACTCATGTCATTGAAAGAACTCGAAAATTCATCGCCGCAAGGTGCAGCCTGTCACTGTCACTTTGTGGTACACAACGAGATTTTCAAGCAGCATCGCGCCGCGTCGAATCGCCACACTTCCCGGTGTGAAATAACCCTAATGTTATCTTGCAACAATCATTTAACAATGTCAATTGAATACGGAAAATAACAGTGGAAAATAAGTACTTACATAGGCATAACTATACTCCAGATGTCCAGAACCCTCGGAGGCACCCATTTAAACGAACAGTTTTATGTTTTTCAATTACATATAGGTAGTTACATCTAAACCAGATTGGACGATAGAAAGAGTACATATGAGCTTTATTCAATTTAAAAAACAAATATAAGTAATCCGCAACATGCTTCGTCAAAAAAACTATAATCTTAATGGAACACACACTAATATTTATCTGGGATTTTAAAATACAGTAGATTTGACTACAAAACATAAAATATGGTTAAATAAAATAAAAAAGTAAAAAGTCATTTATTCAGTAAAAGCGATTTCCAATTAGGGTTTTCTTCCGTAAAGACTGACTTTATTTAAGATAATCAGGACAGGTCGAGAGAGAGACGTGTTTTTTAACCTACTTATTTCAACCTCCGTGGTCTAGTGGGCTGAGCCATGGGCTCACGACCCGGAGGTTCCGGGTTCGATTCCAATGACTTTGTGTTATTGTTTCTAGTTTGGTTAGGAAATTGCAGGCTGATCACCCGATTGTCCGAAAAGTATGACGATCCATGCTACCGGATGGACATGTAAATAGTCGGTCCTGCGCCTGATTTCTCTCTTGTCGTATTCTACTAGTCAATCTGTCTCATCAGATTAAGAGATTGATGGAATGGAAAGTGCACCTTGTGTGTTGCGCAAACACTTATACCTTACACCTATATTGTGAAAGTAAATATACAGGGATGTGATATATTCATTCATTCATATCCGGTGACACCTCTACTAATGATTGATTGATACATTTACGATAACTATCTGTAATTAAGGCCTATATTTATAATCAGCACTCAAGAGTGACAGCGAGTTTGAGTTCTTATCACAAATGTCATTTCAGAACAAAACGACTTGTCAAATCCGTACCTCTTAATCATGAGATCGCTTTATAAATACGAGCCTTAAAGTGATTTAGTTGAGTCCAGCTATTTTTAGAACTTAATAAACATGTACTTATATACTCGTACTATAATGCAAATATGTACAAATCTGATTAATTATCCATAGCAGATAAAATATTCAAGTATAGTTTGTCAATTAAAAGTGTGACTAAGAAAAGAACCACCCTTTCTTGGTCTCTACTTTTAGACTATACCTACGCGCTTATTCGCAAGATACTTATATCATTCAAATTAATTTTTTAAATCTGTAAAGAATAATTAGGTACTATTAAATACTCTTATTCAGATATACTTACAAACCAGATACAATGCGCCCAAAGTTCCACAATTCTCTCGACTCGAAGATACATAGTTCGAGCATGCGTATTTACTCGTCTCTTCTGCGAGCTCTCTAAAGCTCAGTCTAAGCGAAGCTTTCACGGCCGACTGCGTGCCCGCGCAAGCTCCCGAACTTACGGTTTCACGAACTTTTACTTGAAAATTCAGGATGAAAAGCTATAAAGTGCAAAGTTTAAAAATAAGTGACTAAAATAAGTGTGATGGTGGAAAAAAAATCTGTGTCTTACTTAAGTGAAAAGTTGAAAAAGTTCTGAAACTTCATGTGTGTTGTTTAAAAGTGTTATGTGAATAAAAATTATAGTTTTAGTGCTAGTTATGTGTTACATTAAATGATCCTGGATATTGGATGTTCAAGATTTTTGACAGTGGATGTGAAGTAAAACCTGTTTCATAATTTATGTAAGTAATTTGGAAACTTATTCAAAAGTTTGAAACTTTTTTTAATTTAACACGACCCATGGTTTTGTCTGTGTCAGGATAATTTATTAAGTATAAAAACTCTTAAAATTTATTTGATCAAAATAGTTTTAATGATCAAAGTCATAAAGTAAGTAAAGATTAATATTTTTTACAGTTTTTTCTTGGTTTCGATTCTACTTTTGAAAAGTAAATCAAAATTTGCTTTTTCATACAAAGTGACCGCTTCGATCCGACGATTTGTATGGAACGGCAATTTTTTTTTTTTCATTTCCTGAAAAAAAAATCCTGGTGATAGTTGTTCAATTTCGTTGACTGAGAAACCCCTATCAGTTTGCGGGACGCTGTCCCTTACATTCAGTATATTATAATAAGTTTTAAATTTTCTTGGACATCCCAAGCAAACAAAAAAAAATAGCACTTCGTTTCAGAATTTTACTTTCATTGACTGTTCTAAGAGATTCATAAATTATGTTATGACATTGCGTCTCTTTTGTCTCACATTTTTTGCTTAGACTAGACATTCTAGGTTTATCCTGAAAAAGTCTCGTTATTTAATATTTCTCTTCTGCGAACGCTCTTTTGTACCGTTGTTAGCAGCTGAATATTAGATAAGTGTATAAATTCAGCTGCCAGAACAACGAATACCTACTACATAAGAATACATAATAGTTTGATATTGAACAATTATCCTATCTAACATAATTTATTAATTTATCGGTCTAGCACAATTTTATAGATTTAGAAATTGTCTATAAAATAATAAAGTTGAACTATAAAAAAGTTTTATACTAAATATCGATTTAATATCAAATTTCAAGGCCCTAATCGTCGAATAATTAATTGCCTCAATGGTCGACTCGTGTTCTAGTCTAGTAGGCTAAACTTTGGGTTCTCGATTCGAAGTTACTGGGTTTGATTTCCACGGTCGATAAGATTCCTAATAGGTTGTAATAAAAGTGCTAAACGACCTAATTGTCTGGCGAAAATTTTTATTTCTTGCGTCGGAGAGCACAGCTTTCTATTGGTTATTTTAAACCACGTCAGAGCTTATGACAATGACGATTGAATACTTATGTCAGTAAGTGTGCCCATGATAATAATACATTCTCTTTCTCTTCTACACAATATATACAACAGTGTATTGTATATAGGTTTTGTGTTCATGACCCGTTGAACATTCCTTTTGTTATCTTTGTTCTGTATTAATACCATTTCCGTAAAAACTCAACAATTCAAAACTAATATACTAATATACCTACTTTTAGGTGTAAAAATCACGTCAACTGATGACATAACATGTAGACCTTTACTGCTTTCGGTAATGCGAGAATAGCGTGTTGGTTTACAAATTGCCTATACTCTGAGTTATTTATAGGCTTGTGTCATCTTTTCGAATGGGGTTTTCGAGTCGAGATACGAATCCGGTCAGAGTTTTTAACCCAGAAAAATCAAGTGATTCATCGTGCATAGCAACGTAGAACTTACACAAATTATGGCAGTCTTTATTTT
Source organism: Scrobipalpa atriplicella (assembly GCA_029255725.1). NCBI lineage: Eukaryota > Metazoa > Arthropoda > Insecta > Lepidoptera > Gelechiidae > Scrobipalpa > Scrobipalpa atriplicella. The sequence goes on from JARACY010002158.1 coordinate 18,974, forward strand.
GTTCTATTCTCAATAAGATGTCCAGAATGATCATCGGTACATTTTCTATGGTTATTATTGGAATTTGTTGTCTTATTTATCACCCAAAATACATTTTCTACTAATGATAACAAACAACTTTCGCAAAGCAGATTTTTTTAACTCGAAATAAAGTTTTGCCTTGTCCATATAAAATTACAGATGAGGAGAGCATCTTTTTATGGAAAAGGGAAATTATTTTTTCGTACTAAAATTTTTGTTCTTTGGGAGAGGAACGCAGTACATTTTTTTACACCCTGTACATAGAATGATAGTTTATAAGACGTAACCTAAAGGACGTAGAAATCAAATAGATATTTTGGCGAGAAGTTGTGAAATGTCAAGCAGTCGTATAGGGCAACAATAGTCACCCACGTCAACCATTCTCAGCCTTACCCATGTCTAATCTGACGCCCTATCCTTAACAGATATAGCAATCTTAAGCAGGATTACGATCCTAGGTGATGTAGAGATAGGTTACTTTGTAGCTTTACCCTGCTCATACTATTGTTCTTGGGAAGCTACCACACCAAAAACTAGAGCTTAATTTGTTATTATGTCTCCTACTAAAGTGATTCTCTGTTCGAATAGTTATATTTACCTAGAACTAAGTACCTACCTAAAATATTGGCAATGAATTAAAAACTCCCCCAATTATAATCGTATAATCGTAGATAATTGGGATTATTTTATTTAAAAAAAAACATGAAATGAACATTTGTAATCTATTGATAGCTTTCGTGCTCTGTCATAATATTTTATTTTGATCAGGTCAATCATTTTATCATTACATACTTCCAATCTCATTACCATTTCATTACCTACCTAGAGTTTGTTTATCAAAGGTCAACGATAAGATAAGAAAATTGATCGTTTGTATATAAGTAGGTAATAATAATAATAGTAGACGGTCCTTTTCATGCTTTGTAACTATGACTACTTATATTAATGTCAAATATCTTTTAAGTACCATTTATATTGCTATGCACAATATTGGAGAATAAACCATTTGTTTTACAGTTTTTTTTTTTCAAATAATCTCTAATAGCTTTGCCTAAAAATAATTGAGCCTACGGACTATTCCAAAATTTGCAGAATGGGTATACTTAAAGTTTTGCAATTTTGTTCCCACAATCTGCCAATAGCTTTCCACTAGTCATTAGTTAAGTTTTTGTTCAGACATTATTACTTTGACAACAATGTCTGGGCTCTGAGTTATTAATATAGAATCTGGGATCGCCTGAAGGCTTAGTGACCACAGTTTTAAGTCGAGAACAATGCAATAATGACTTGCTTTTCAACCGACTGTGGAGACATTTTTAGGTTTTTTTTTTACAAAAACTCATTATACGGTATACGGAGTGAAAGACACCTTCCTGCAAACTAATAGCAATAGCTCAGTCAACGAAACTGAACAACCCACGCCAGGTTTTTTTTTCAGGATACGAAAAAAAAACGACGTTTCAAAATTACGACCTCGATCAGACAATCAAATGTTTTTTTTTCTGAAAGAATTTCCTGGTGAAAGTTGTTCAATTTCGTTGACTGAGCAACCTCTATCTGTTTGCGGGAAGCTGTACCTTACACCAAGTAAATCCTACTCAAAGATATTTGAAATATCATTCATAAATATAATAAACATTAACGAAATACGTATTAAGTAGCTAAGTCCTTTGTTAATAATGTGGATAAAGAATAAGCTAATTTCTAGGTTTATAAAGTACAATAAAAAAAAAAGAATTTTTCAAATCGGTTCATAAATGACGGAGTTATGAGGTAACATACATTCTAAAAAACCGGCCAAGTGCGAGTCGGACTTGCGCACGAAGGGATCCGTACCATCATTTATAAAATTTTAAAAAAAAAGAAATCATGTCTGTTGTCCGACTCGCACTTGGCCAGTTTTTAGTATTTGTTGTTATAGCGGCAATAGAAATATATCATCTGTGAAAATTTCAACTATTATCACGGTTCATGAAAAACAGCCTCCAAAACAAGCAAAAAAATCATGTTTTTTGTATTAGGTACTTAGATAATGTACTTACATTATTATGTCCTCAGAAAATATTTTCCTAGCCTACTTACTCTGTGGCTCGTATTTATAAAGCGATCTCAAGATTGAGAGCAATATTAAGTTTGGATTTGACAGGTCGTTTTGTACTGAAATGAAATTTCTGACACAAACTCAAATTCGCTGTCACTCTTGAAAGCTGATTATAAATACGACCCTAAGCTTGTAAGAAAAAAACTTTCGCAGAAACTTAAGTAAATGGAACAAAAAGCTCCAAGTACAAAAATGTCAAAACTTTTAAATTAGGCTGAAATTATGTATTCGCTAAACTTTTTAACGAATAATTTATTTTCAATTGTTGAAAATACTTTAGTAATTTTGCCCCCAGGTGTGTAATAAAATAATCATTTATCATTTATTGGATCGTAAATACGGGGTGTAAGGGACAGCGTACCAAAAACTGATAGGGGTTGCTCGGTCAAAAAAACTGAACAACTTTCACCAGGGAATTTCTTCAGAAAATGAAAAAAAAACTTTCCCGTAAAAAATGATCACCTCGATCAGACAATTTGTATGGAAAATCCAAAATGAAATTTCATTTCCTGAAAGAATTTGCTGCTGTAAGTTGCTTAGTTTCGTTGACCGAGCCACCCCTATCCGTTTCTGGTACGCTGTCCCTTACACCCGGTATTTTACCGGATCTACACGTGCAAACACGTTTTCCACGAAATAATTTTCGTTTCGCAAAAAAAAACAGAAAACACCAATTCTTTCAAATGATCAAAAAACTGTTGGAAACCGTTTGGCAGACAAACAAATGGGTTTTTATTTCACTTGAATGTAATAAGACAGTCGTTCTCTCCTCCTTATGGACGTTCTACACATTTCGGATTGGAATGTCTTCAAAGACATCAAAGCGAAAATCCAAAATGAAATTTCATTTCCTGAAAGAATTTCCTGCTGTAAGTTGCTTAGTTTCGTTGACCGAGCCACCCCTATCCGTTTCTGGTACGCTGTCCCTTACACCCGGTATTTTACCGGATCTACACGTGCAAACACGTTTTCCACGAAATAATTTTCGTTTCGCAAAAAAAAACAGAAAACACCAATTCTTTCAAATGATCAAAAAACTGTTGGAAACCGTTTGGCAGACAAACAAATGGGTTTTTATTTCACTTGAATGTAATAAGACAGTCGTTCTCTCCTCCTTATGGACGTTCTACACATTTCGGATTGGAATGTCTTCAAAGACATCAAAGCGCTTAATCTATTTCGGATCCCATTCTGATACATGGAAGTAAATAAATAATGTTAAGTACCTATTTAACATACATATAACCTCGCCTTTATCCCTAATGGGGCAGGCAGAGCGTAAACGACGTAAACAAAGGTCATTCCGCCATGTCTGACAAGTTTTGAGGGTTATTCCAGATAGATCTGTACATTGCTATTAGTGACAGGTGTCAGCCCCTCGCCTACCTTGCAATACTGAAACCCTCGAATCTCTTAGCTGATTTTTACAGCATGCCCGGGAAGAGATGCAGCTGGTTCATTCTATGATTTTCTATCACTCCCAGTCCAGGATGGATGCACCTATTTAAGGAGGTTGTAATAGTACAAATAAAAGAACTAACAGACTACAAAAGGATCACAAAATCGATATTTATATTCTAGAAATCGTTTAATAGAAACGACTTAGTAAGAATTATTATTATAGATAAGATTTTTTATGAGAAATCTGATAATTTTGACGTTGATAAAGTACAGAGATTTATTATACCTAGTCTCGTTATGAAAACAAAATATTTAAAAGTTAGATACTTATCATTCAAAATATTTTTACCATATTTTTACTAGCAATTACCATGGTATAAATGAGTAGGTAATCATTATTACCATTACCATTTGGTACCATTAAGTTAACTTAAGTTCATGACCATTATTATTATAATGTTACCGAATAGGGCTTAAACCCTGCCACGTGAAAGATGGTAACCTGTGATATTAAAAAGTTCACGACGAATTGAGAACCGCCTCCTTTTGGAAGTCGGTTAAAAAAGAAAAAAGTTCGGAAGCAAAGGCAAGATAAACAAAAGAAATTATTTTTTTATTAAAATGTTAATTTGAATGCATTATTTTTAGATTTTTTTATATCTAGTAGGTATTTATTTACAAAGTGATTCTCACATTTCCTTCTGGGTATTATAAAACCAAATAAGTACCGCTCTGTTTTATAAAATGTGTTTAATAAACAACATTTTGTAACAAAACGGGCGCTTTTCCACTAGACGGCACGTCAACGGCAACGGCGACGGCACGGTACCGTCGACGATATCGTAGGTGAGATAATGTATGAAAATCAATGAAATTATATGACACGCTTTTCCACTTGACGGCACGGCACCGTCACGGCATGTCATCGATTCCCATAGATATTGTCACGTGATCGTCGCCGTGCCGTCGCCGTTGCCGTTGACGTGCCGTCTAGTGGAAAAGCGCCCATAGTAGATGATTAATTTTATTTTTTGTTTCGTTAACATGGTTCAGGCTTTATTTTGCATTGATATATAAAAATTCTCTGTCATTTAGCAAAGAACTGGAGAAAAATACTCACTAGGGAGTTATTCCGGAAAAATCAACAAATTCTGTTGACTAACTAAAATTGCTTTCCGAGGCCCAAAAATCTTACTTGACAAACAACAGCTGATTGCCACAATTAAATTTAAAACAATCTTTCAACTATAAATAGTATTACTTTATCTCTTCCAGAATAATAAATCATGAAAGTTTTCAGTAAACAACATTCAGCTGATCTTCAAAACATCCCTTATATTATAATCGTTAAGTGGAACCAAAATTGTGTTAAACTTCAACGCTTAAGGGGATCCCCGGTGCCGCCGGCGCCCTCATCAGTTAAAAAATCATTACTCACTGAAAACGCAATTAATCGAAAATCCGGTAGATCAGATTAAAGTATAGATACTGAAATATATTTTAAGCACTATAAATTCATGATTAAGTGTTTACAGCTGTTACAGATAGCAAAAGTGCTAAAAGTGGCCGCTTTTCGCTAATTTTCTTTCTGTTACTACCACGAACTATGAATTTCAACTTTATGAGGTTCTAAATTATCTTCTTTGTTTTTCCTTCAATCTGGTCTACCGGATTTTCGATTAATTGTGTTTTGAGTGAATTATGATTTTTTGACTGATGAGGGCGCCACTTGGCTCAGGGTAGCCCCTTAACGAAACCATAATTACCGTTTTTACCGGTTAAAACAAAAATGAGGGCAAAGTCGCTTTATTATAATTTTATTTTATAAACGCTGTTAAAACTCATGGCTATACACAAGATCTGGAAACCTACAAGTAAAATTATTATAGGTAGGTACGATTTGTCTAAGGTACGATTATACAGGGTGTTAATTTAATTGCGTGCCATAGCTTAGAGGGTGTTTCAGTAATGTAAAAGAAGCCTACAAAAAATATTTAAAAAAATCCAACTCAATAAATAAAAAATCAACAGTCGGTAGGTATTTATAATGATTCCCAGAGATGCGTCTAGCCGCCGCGCTATAACCAATCCCGCGAGTCGCTATCGGTCGCTTGGTTAGGTTAGCGCGGCGTCCAGACACAGCTCTTGGAATCATAATAAATCCCGACTATTGACTTTTTTATTTTTTGAGATGGATCTTTTAAAATATATTTTTTGGCTCCTTTTATGTTACTGCAACACCCCCTAAGCTATGGCATGCAATTAAATTAACACCCTGTATAAAATTGACAAATAGGAACATCGTGACCAAGTTTCTAGAGCAAATATATTTCTTACTTCATAGCAGCTGAAGCTCACATTTTCCTAACTTTTCTAACAACAACAAACTGCCAGTAATGTGCTCCAAAGTTTTATAATAGAAAACTTCCAAATAGGCTAAGTTTTAAACTGCGAATTACTTTCTTCTTTATGTTTAGAACAGCCTTTGTCAAGTTAAAGACCTTTGCATGTTAGGTAATTAACAGATTAAAATAGTTCAAAATTATTTCATTGGCCCGTTCTAAAAACTTAATGAATATGGATGAATGAGGGATGCGACGAGATGCGGCTCAAAGCTGATTCAAGGTGCATCTCGTTGTACCACAAAGTGACAGGCTGCACCTCGACAGTTTCTTTCCATGAAATGTGTATCCTATTTTTTCATAGAAAATAAATTTCTTGGCGTCGAGTCGCTTCCCGGTTTTAGCTGATCCTGCGGGAGTCATCTTCAACGCGAGCATTCGTTCGCGAGCAACATACGCGCACACGTATAGGTTATCTATGTAAAAAATTTGGCGGCTATAGATAATCTAAGCGCGCACATGTTGGTCGCGAACGAATGCTCGCGTTGACGACGTACCTTTTATGTAGGAAGGAGAATAATTAATGCATAATGATGAAAAAGAAAATTAAGTAGGACTTTATTCTTTAATTAAGTTTTTCTTTGAACCACGCGTTCATTTGAAAAACTTCATACTTTGTAAACAAGTATTGCTAGCAAAATAAAAAGAACAACGAGTATAAATAATAAATTTATATTCCCAATTCCTTAGATCTGATAAATAATTCTTTGACCTTTCTTTTGTTACCGAAATAACATAACGTTAAAGGTTTCCGTATTGGGACGTATTTGCTATATTCTTGGGTATTTTTTAGTCAGAGCGTAAACTGATAGGTCTTGCTCAGACAACAAAACTAAACAATATTTTTGAAAAAAAAAGATCAGAGGAATTTCTTTGTGAACGCGTTGTTCAGTTTTGTTGTCTGAGCAAGACCTATTAGTTTATACACTGACTATAAAAAATACCCTTGCGTCTCTATAGTCATTGTGTATCTAACTCGATTATACGGTGGCATGGATAAGTATCTTTGGTGCCTTAAATTTAGAAATATCATTTAATGTCCCACGTAGGTGAGATTTATATACTTTTCTTTTGGAAAACAATATCCAATGTTTCACAAAGCCCATGAGAAGTCTTCGATATTGTATTTTGGAAAACACGTCCACATCAAAGCATTTTCACGATGAAAGAAAATAATTGAACCTTTTTTACCTAAGGAGGTAATAAAATAACAGCCAGAAAATCCTTCGGTACTTACCAAGGTATTTCATCGGTGAATTGACGACTTTATACAGGGTGTAAGGTACAGCTTAACACTACCTGATAGGGGTTGCTCAGTCAAAGAAACTGAACAACTTTCATGAGGACGCACCTTTACAAGTAACTCTATCTCATCTGATCGCTATCCTTACTTAATAAAATAAATACGAAAATAACATGAAATTTTTAAGGACTAATAGGTGAAAGATTTCAACGGACAGAAGCTACTTTTTACTGAAAGAAAGTATCCCATTCCCTCAGGAAAAAAGCATTTAGATGAAACCGCAGGGCAGAAAGCTAGCATTTTACATCAACAGCATCTGTTGTTCATATACGACTTTTACTGTTCCGCAGTCAGCTTCAAATAAACAAAATTGTATCATAGACATTTTGTAAAGTCATGCAGGGAAATAACAGTCTATTAAAAACCGCATTCGCGGCAGAATGTTTTCACACATTACTCCAGTGAAATGTTGAAAATAATGGGAAACACGATCTTTTGCGTTTTGATGCCAACATTTTGTCAGTTTTAAAAGTGAACATCTCCTAAATTAATGTTTTAAAATGTTAGTCTGGTTGAATTAAACGTTTCATTTTTTTTTTTTGTTACTGTTATCTAAAAAATATATCAAAACTGACTACATGGCGTATCAAAACTAGGTGAGTAGGTATAATACCTAGTTTTAACAAAACTGTATATTATTGATATTTCGGGCGGAACGGAAGGCCATGCGCGTTGCTCTAAGATTGAGATTATATAATTTTATCTCTGACATGGTTTTCGTAATGGCCACTATCCAATACCAGCGACCGGGACCGACGACTTAACTTGCCCTCCTTCTTTTTCTTTTTCAAATTTAGAGCAAGGCCCTTGTCTGTGGAGCAATCGCCCTCCGAAGCACAGAATCTTTTTCTTCTAGACAATCAGGTAATTCAGCCTGCAATTTTTTCACCAAACCGGGGAAATATCACATCATATATCATATATTTTATTTTCAGATAAAAAGTGTGTTTGTTTTTTCGTTTGTTTAATAGACAGCCCGAAACCTTTTCAGTCCTTTCGGCCGCAAATAATTTAGGTTGCCCATCATTATCTTTCTTCTTCAGAATTTGGAAAGTTCAATTTGTTTTGGTCCCTTTTTAACTCAATCAACAAACTCAAGAGTTAAAGGATATCCCTTAGGGTCAGTTCACACCGAGACGACTAGGCGCGAAGCTGCTTAAAGCTGTATCATATTGTACCACGAAGTGACTGGCTGGTAGTCGTTTTCGAGTGCTTTCAATAAAATGTATATCTTTTTGTATAGAAGATTAAGTTTATATACCGGGTGTAAGGGACAGCGTCCCGCAAACTGATAGGGGTTGCTCAGTCAACGATACTGAACACATATCACCAGGTTTTTTTTTCAGGAAATGAAAAAAATAATTTGCTTTTCCATACAAATTGTCTGATCAATGTGGTCATTTTGAATGAAAAAGCAAATTTTTAATTTCGTTTCCTGAAAAAAATTCCTGGTGGTAGTTGTTTAGTATCGTTGACTGAGCAACCCCTATAAGTTTGCGGGACGCTGTCCCTTACACCCCGTATTATTGTATCACGCTCTTGAAAACTGAGTGACTTTCTGGTGTAATCTGACAGCCGCCACACACATTTCGTACCCTTTAATTCCATTAAATTGTATTGTGAATCGGTTTTGATTACGAATCACGATATCGAAGGTAATAAGAATGATTGATGAGATTCGTTTCAGTACTTAGAATAGCTTTGATTTTCGTTTCGAATATTCGAAAATGTTCTCGTCACATCTGTTTCGTGATGCGAAAACTTTCTGAATTCAGTGAAATACAGCAAAAGCCTGACAGTAAAGACGTCAACTTTTGTATATTCCTTTTCAAATAAAACTTCTGAAATGTTTAAGTACCTTACATTTGATGGATGTTCAGTACATGTACCTACAGTATGACGCAGTTCTCAATGAACGTGGGCGAGGGCGCTGCAATATAAGGAAAACTGTCAAATCAATGTCAAATTTTAAGATGGAGGCATTTAGTTCTTTATTTGCTATTGCTACGTTGATTAGAAGCGTAGTCGTACTGTGAGCCTAGAGTTATGTTTTGAAGTTAATTATGGCTTCGACGAGGATTTCAAAAGTTAAATTGGAATTATTAAGTATGTTATGTGTTTCCGACTCAATTCGAGGTATTGAGATATGAACCTTCACAACTCATATTTAATTTAAATTTGGTAGCCGCTTGAATATGATTTTGAAATAATTTATAGACATGGTTGATGGTGTAGTGGATAGGGCCACTACCAGCTGCTTCTCCTCCCGCAGGCATGCTGCACAAGTCAGCAAACTAATAGGGATTCGAGAGTTACAGTGAATTGTTATTTAAGGAATGGGCTGACAACCTGTCCCGAAGGCGACACATATACAGGGTGTTTGGTGCATCGTTTGCCAAATTGAAAGGTCCGATTAAAGGGGTCTTTTGCTACCTCTTCACGTCTTTTCAAAAATTTAAGCTCGAAAAAAAAACTGCCTTTTTCATACAAAGATGCTTTCCGCGATTTTCAGTTTCGTATGGACAAGGCAATTTTTTTTTTCAAGCTAAAAATTTTTAAAAGACGTGAAGAGGTAGCAAAAGACCCCTTTAATCGGACCTTTCAATTTGGCATACGATGCACCAAACACCCTGTATATTTCAATCTAAAATTGCACTTTATGTATATTTGTCAGATGTGGCGATAACGCATTTCACTCGTTGATTTTATTACCTTCTAGGCGTTTTAGTTTTAGGCGTAAGAGATAACGGCTTGACTTTATGTATGTATCTTTTTACGACACCTAAGTTGATGGTAACAACTCCTCTCTTTGTTGCAGATAGCAAAAGACATGATCATGGAGGACAATTCCACGAGTTTCTACAATGTCAGCTCGTTACTGCAGATAAGGGAGCTGGTTATAGCAACGACAACATCGGCAATGCCCAACACTAGCTTCGTGCGGAACAGCACTAGCAACGCCTACGAATGGCGGTTCATACTCCCGCCATATTTCCTGATATTCTTGTTATCGATATCGGGGAATTGCATGGTGATCGCAACACTAGCTAGCAATAAGAGGATGAGGACAGTCACGAACGTTTATTTACTTAATTTGGTAAGTTCCTTCCATGCTGGACTGGGAGCGATAGAAAAACATAGAATGTGCCAGCTGCATCTCCTTCCGGGCATGCTGTAAAAATCAGCTAAGGGATTCGAGGGTTTCAGTATTGTAATTAGGCGATAGGCTGACAACCTGTCACTATAGCAATATACAGATCTATCTGGAATAACCCTCAAAACTTGTCAGACGTGGCGGAACGACCTTTGTTTAGGTTGTTTACGCTCTGCCTACCCCATTAGGAAAAAGGCGTGAATATATGTATGTATGTATGGTAAATCACTTTTAACATAATACTAACTGGTTTTAGGCAGTTTTAAGCAGAGGACGCTGCGACCACAAAAGAAACTGTTGGAAATAGAATTATTTTTGTATTTTTTTTTTATCGTGCCATAACGTGTCTTTAACAAAAAAATACAATAGCAAATATACAATCGAATACTAAAAAGGCTGTACAAAAATAACGGTAGGTAAAGATGTCTATCTTATTCAATTTGAGTACGGGGTAAACTCGACCAAGCAAATAAATAAATAAAATATACCTACTCCAGCTTCAGCTAGGCAAAATGGAAACATTGAATAAGTAAAAAGGTACAGAGATCATATTTATTTTTTTATGTTGTAGCATCCAATTGTATTCTTCTGTCGTACGGGTATCAAGTCGATCGACCCGATGAACCCTGGTGTAAGAGTTTTTTTAAACCGCCTAATAGCACAGCTAATAGGCCTCTTACATGGTTTGTGTAACGACCACTATCAATGACAGCGACCGGGACCGACGGCTTAACATGCCCTCCGAAGCACGGAATCCTTTTTCTTCTCGGACAATCAGGTGATTCAGCCTGCAATGTCCTAACCAAACTGGGGAAAATCTCACAAAGTGATAAATTAACAAATATCAATTTTGTGTTCCCCCCCTGGGAATCGAACCCTGGACCTCCGGATCGTGAGCCCATGGCTAGCATCCGGAGCGTGGCATGGTTAGACCACGGAGGCAGTTAACATCATACTGACTGACGACACGTAAGATGAGACCTCACGTCAGATCTCCCATATAAATTTCTTATGATATGTGACGGCTCGCAATGAATGGCCCATCACTGGTAGGTAATGGTCGACCGACAGGCGGGTTTACTGCCAACGCAGACTATCATTCACAAAACGCCTATTAATCTAGATTTATCATTGTCTACCCAGATATATAGTTGTAAATCTGTTGTCCTGGGCCCTGGGCAAGTTCTTTATATCGCGCACATAAATTTTTTTTAGTCACCGCGAAAACGATTTTTAAAGAAATCTGTTTATGTCAATAAAAAATAAACGTATATAAGAATCTAGGGTTAACATTTTATTTATCCGACATGGCAGAGATGATTCGTAGTAATAGATATCTCACTTATAATAGGCATGTTGACTGGGTGGCTAAAAAAATTCAAAACTTTTATACCTTAAAACTGATGGCAAAAATACTGTGGATGTCATTCATCATTCAAAAACAAATGCATATTTCGATTTAATAATCAAGTTAAAAATATAGATGTTATTGATTTGAGTAGTCAATATTTACAAGCCAGTGACGTCATAAGCCTGTATTTTAATACAAAAAATCGTTTTTGACATTTCATAAAAAGTTGCTGATTTGACTAGTATATAGTCAAATAGCGTATTGAATAGGTGTAATTCTACGTTTGTGTGTGATTTTGCATATACCCTGTTATATATTGTCATCATTCGCTTGCCCTTATCCCAATTATTTGGGGTATATATTGTAACACTATTGAATTCACACAGTTAATCCATTCAACTATTTTAATTCAAATCAGGTATAATAGCTGTAGTAGTTATGCAATTAATGGAAAATCCTGGATTATAAAATAATCGAGTTAAACAAAAGTTTATTTCAGTGGCACTTGAAAATCTGTATTCGTAATCAGATTTTTATTAAATTCATTTGAAAATTAAAGCTGAAAGGCCGATGGATCAAATTCTGCCACGTAGGTATTACGTTAATCGTGAAATGTCAATCAATGTCAGCTGTCTTCTCATTATGTACGTTCATTTTTTTTTTTCGTGTAACTTGAATTTTAAATAACAGGTATTACGAAACTGAACCACTTTTACTAAATTCTTTCAATAATAAAAAAAATTGGCCATCCCAGAGAAAATGTCTGATCAAGGTATAATTTTGTATGTGGAAGTCAGATTGTTTTTTTTTTTATTTCCTGAAAGAATTTCCTTGTAAAATTTGATCAGATTCGTTATCTGAACAACCCCTATCAGTTTGCGGGAAGCTGTCCCTTTCACCCGGTATGCATTGAGCTATTTATTTTAGTCAGATTTCATCGCATGGTTCGCAGGGTTTTAAAACCCAACTAGTTGGATCATCCAATTTTCTAGAGAGGATTTTGTGACCTGGCTTACTATGAAATTCGAATTGAGCTTAATTCCATTACTCTTGTTTGTTTAACCTCGAAATATTTAAATTTTGTTAGGATAATACTTTAGTAGAAATGAAAAGCGAGCTTAATAAGCGAAGCCACCATTAAATGTGGCTTAAGTTTGAGTGAGTCGTTATGATTGTGTCAACGTCACTGCTTGAGTAGGGACGAGGATTTCTGAGAGATTATCAGTTTGACAGCTATCAAGTACACGCGCCAAATTGAACCTTGTCTGTTTATCAAACGTCACATCTGTAAATTATCGGGTCTAGTCTATCGGTGTCTTGTTTAGGAGATTTTCATTGGCTATATTACGGTTTTCCCGAAATTTCTTTTAAAACAATAAAATAAATAAAACAATGAAATTTGATTAATTTAGGAGATTCTTACTAACCTGATTGTATGAGTATCATTAGACTTTGAGCTATAGGGTACCTAATTTAATGTGATTAGAACCCATAACAAAGATCAATGCAGGTGACTTTAGTTATCAAAACACGTCATGGAAGATTTCAGTGGGAGTCTGTACCTTTCTCTTGAAGGAGAAGGGTATCTTTGACTCCACGTGTCTCAATATTAGACTTTCCCTTATAAAATTCATCAATAATTTACGTGACATTGCCCTCGATTCTGGCCGCCCCATTCTTAACTAATTTTAAGATAGCGCTGTCACTTTCTTTACTTTGACATAAGAACAGGATAGCAAATAAACACATGTGTTTGACGTTCCTAATTTGACATACTGCTTTAAATAAGAACCGAACATAGAGCATGTTCCTTATTTTACGTTAAATAAGCAATCTAATGTCAAATTTAAGCAATTTAATGTCAGATTAGGAATGTCAAAGTCATGTGTTCAGTTGCTATCCTGTTCTTATGTTAAATATAAGAAAGTAACAGCGCTACTAAGAATTAGAATTAGTAACTGGACGGCGTGAATCGAGGCCATTGGCAGAATTGTGACTACACAAAAGCCATTAATTAAGAATTTTTATTTCAAATAATACTAATAATAATATAAGAATTGAATTGAATAAGATTTCAGTGATTTTGTGTGTAAATACAATCTCCATATTTTAAATATATTTGAAATCAATGCAACATCATTTTATCACTTTTGAAATACTTGGGTATCACCGATTTACTGATAGTTTAGTCAACAAATTTTATCTTAATTTTTTGTTGATATTCCACAACCTTTATAATACAGGCATTATTTGTACATCCATGCTGGACTGGGAGTGATAGAAAAACATAGAATGTGCCAGCTGCATCTCCTCCCGGGCATGCTGTAAAAATCAGCTAAGGGATTCGTGGGTTTCAGTATTGTAATTTAGGCGATGGGCTGACAACCTGTCACTATAGCAATATATAGATCAATCTGCAATAACCCTTGTCAGACGTGGCGGAACGACCTTTATTTAGGTCGTTTACGCTCTGCCTACCTCAATAGGGATAAAGGCGTGATTTGATTATAATATATGTAATATACGTATATTTTTGTTGCAGGCAATATCAGATTTTCTGCTGGGAGTGTTCTGCTTACCATTCACACTCGTCGGTCAAGTCTACAGACGATTTCTTTTTGGCGCTGCTCTTTGTAAACTCATCCCTTTTGTGCAAGGTTAGTAAATAACATACCGGGGGATGTAAGGGACAGCGTACTTAAAACTGAAAGGGGTTGCTCAGTCAACGAAACTGAACAATTATCACCAGGAAATTCTTTGAGGAAATGTTTTTTTTTTACGTTTCTATAAAAATGACCACCTCGATCAGACAATTTGTATGGAAAAGCAAATTTTGTTTTTCATTTCCTGAAAGGATTTCCTGCTATGCAACCCTTTTAAGTTTTCGGTACGGTAATAGAACCCAGATACTTTTATTTGCGTGTAAATTTTTTATGGAATCTACCACAGGGTTTCCTTCTGTCTGGCTGAAAGATCCCACAAGTAGTAGTATAAGTTACAGTTACAGTGGCACAAGCAGTACGCTGCTTCCTTTGTAATGAAATATATGCGCTTTTTACTTTTTCGGATAGTTTGGTTGTTTTGTGCAGTAGTTTCAGTGATCTATAGTGATTCTGTATAATTAGTAAGTATTTTATTGATTTTGTAAATAAACAGACGTAATTTTCCTCTTTTTATATTTTATCAAATAAAATAACTATTCATAAAATGATTGTTTTCAACCGAAAACAGCACATCACAATTTAAGCTTATTTGATGTGGATTGTACCAAATAAATACCAATTAAATTTAAATGCTTCTATTTATGACATGGTCATTTCATTAAACACATTACGTGTTTGAATGTAAAAATATAAATTTGACGTAAGACGTGTGAAAAATATAAAAATAGAAATTTTATATAAAGTCAAACGTTTCAGAATGTTCATCAATTTAATTTTATATTAAAAAATTACGCCACTAGGTTGTCGTTTAAGGGAACTGTTAGTTTTATCAAGTGGATTATACACACGGCGGTAGCTCAGATGAGCAGCGATACGTTACGCTAAAGGTCGATGTTACAAATCTCAACTCTGAGTTTTTTTTTTTACCCTTGAATAATATTGCATATTCTAGCAAGCTTATTTACCATAGCCATCGCACAAACGCATAAGTATTACATGTTTATGTGGATCGTGGATCTAACTAAGCCAAAAAATATCTTATTTGGCTAAACAGTGCCGACATTGTCGGACCCTTTTTATTGCGGAAAGGGCTCACAGACAGATAAAAAGGCAGACGGACCATCTGCCGTTATACAGGTTATTTCGCGACTTGCCAAAAAAGAAGTTGTAGTGTAACGATACGCCGTCATATTTAGGCGCACCGTCACCCCACAAATATAATATTTCTTACAAATAGCTTGATTTGATAAAAATTATCTATTCGTAAAATTATAATTCATCAAAATCGATTTGAGACATTATGAATTTCGCACCATTTCAGACGAAATCGCATCTGAGCTCTTATTGGTCAGATAGTTGTATGACCGCCGCGAAAAGAGAATCTGCAAGTAAACAAAAGTTTACATACTTTCAAATTAATACTTAGTTGAATATTGTTCGAAAAATAACGATCATGTTCATAAATTAAAATAAACTTGAATATAGCATTTTGATTATTCAAATATGAACCAATAGCATTCAGAAATAAACTTGCTATTTTGTTAACAATATTGTTTGTTAATCCATATAATTTAAATATTGACCATTATAAAATACGGTATAAATATTTGTCAAATTATAATAAACATCAAATACCAATAACATTAAAACGAAACAAAAATAATGTAATTCAAATGACTGACAAGTTCATTCATCACTGTCTGTAAGAATTACAGTACCTCTCCGTGTTTATGGTGAATTGAGAGTGGCGAAAAAAGGAACTAACTAGACCGTCAAGATCATACAATATAAAACTTCTTGTTCCATGTACATACATAGAATCGCAATACAAAATGACCCTAAGATAAAAACTCATTGTATTACGTGGAAGGTCTATTGGTTGTTCATATCATATATTTGATATTTTCTCCAACATGCAGCGCCACAATAAAATTCATGGGATGGAGCTGGCACATTCTATACGGAATTGTTGCGAAATTTGATCAAACTTCTGATTTGAATGAATAGTGGGAAGTAAAAAATAATCAATTTAATAATTTTCGACTTAATATCTCATGTATTTTACGTAAAATCCTTAATTTTGTAGTAAATGGGAAAAGCGCCATCTGTTCTCAAATTAGAATACTTTTACAGCTAGCCTCCTAGGCTGACTTCGGGTTCGAATCCGGGAGCCAATGCTATTGATTCGTGGAGGGTAGTGTTGGAAAAATCTTGGCTGAGATTGTTGCCGTCCCTTTTTGTTCTCTTATGTGCGACAGAGACAGGTGTGAAATTCTATTGGTTAAGTCATGATTTTTGTAACTACGAATTGCTACCATTGGTTATTACTCGACGAATTATAAAAGTTTTGATTCATTAGCGATTTTCAAGTATTCCGTGGTAATCGTAATTTTGTCGTTTTACACAGACGCTTCCTTGGAAAAACATGCGGTTGGGACACTTTTGGAAAGGCGCCGGGAGCGACGGTCGCAACTAGGAAGAGGCTTCTTGGTTCCAGGGAAGGCGACGGGTGCTGGTGGTGCCATGGCGTCTGCGGCTATTTATCTGGTCAGATCTTTCCTTATATTTAGTAGATACAGAATATAACAGTGCAATATAAAGTTTTGTAATCGCGTAACGTAAGAAAAAGTGTATGAGTATGAGTGTCGGTACTAAGCCGTGTCTGCCATATTGTTTCCTAGTCATTGTAATTACGTAAATGAAATTCACATTTTTCACAAGTTTGAATCTAGTAGTATGTTGTTTAAGATCTGTGATATTCTGGTTCTACATATTGTCATGTGTTTTTGCTTATCTCCGAGTACTTCTACATTTTTACTTCGGATTGCGAGTTCTACCTACGATAATTTTATGTGTACATTTTCAGGAATTTTCCATACGTTTTATTCTATTGTAACTGTGTGAAGCTGTGATTTAAGTGTACCTATTTTTAAGAAATTATATTTTGATTGAACGAAAATAAAAGTACGGAACGGTAGGTAGTTATAACCACGACGTGCGGGTACGGAACGGTAGGTAGTACGTTGCGCGCTTCGCCTCGCAGGTGCATTTGGTTAGAGCCTTCGGTACTCATAGTGCGTGAGCTAGGTCGTAGGTTCGATTTCGTTTAAATTATTTACAGTTTCTTCCGCGGGATAGTTCTTGTTAGGTCACGGGACTGCGATATAGTTGTTGGTTATTTTGCAGAGTAGGATTGTTTCAGGATTTTGTGCGTCGGAGGGTACGTTTTGGTTTGACGTTATTTTAATAGGTTAGTGTAAATTTGTGTGTCTAACTAGTAGGAAGTACCTACCCATTAATATTTCACAGGTATGCCACGTCATGGGAGCGAAAAGTTGACCTACATTCAATCTGGTATGTTTAATAAAAGTTCGGAGATTAATTAAAAAATGTAGTCGCACTTATTCCTCCATAGCAAATTCGGTGGTGTAGTAGCACGACATGTCGATATCCAGAAATTATTTATCTTGTTGCGGAACTTTTGTACCACTTTTAAGCTAGTTCGAGTCAGACGTGAGAAACGGTCACCCATCCATCAGTGGTCACCCACATTTACATTTATTTAATTTTCCATTTTAAATCGTACAATTTTTATTAGTAAGAAATAGTTTCAAAAATAGTTCGAATTTGTTGATACATTGTTCTTAGATTTACCCTGCAGATATTTGAGGCGTGGATTTAGATTATTGTTAATTTGTTAGTAGTATAGCCAGATTGTTTAGGATATTGATATCAGAATTAGATGTACCTACCGGGAATTCGACGCTTCAATAATATTAGGTGGACATTCCGGGAATTTGGCGGACCTTCGAGAATCTTGAAAGGATACTACTACTGATAGGAACGGCTATTATTATTTTAGATTATTTAGGTACCTACTGCAGTTCCAGTTTGATTCCGAGACGTGGATGTTCCAACCAGAAGGGTGACAATTACAGTTTTGAAAAGGTAATGTCTACTTTTATTCAGTATTTAATGTTCATCTACATATTTTGCCTACAATTAAATATTATTCAAAATTCAGAAATGCAAAGTTTAATAATCTTTTGATACATCTTTTTATACCTAATTCAGGAAACATTTAATTCCATTTTATGAATATTTTCTCATCAGCAATTTTACTAATGACATTTTAGTAACAGTTATCTTACTAACATTTTTAACGGATTTAGAATGAATGTCATATTTAGATTCAAGGCCATACTCAAATGCCAAGCAGTGGAAATTTTAAGCATTTAGAGGTTTACATTTCCAAAACTTTTATTCGTATAAAGTTTTTATCGTTTTGATATAATTTAATCAAATGTTTATTACCAGCCTTTTATATGGAGTTGCATAGAAAGTTTGCAATGTCAAAAGTAATAAATAAAGAAGTTACTTTTATGAAAGTGATGTTGGATTTGAGCTTACTAGGCCAAGCTAAGACAAAGCCTTAATAGTTTTCTCTAAATAAAGAATGGGAAACTATACAAGTACAGTTCGATTCACCATTTCTTATTACTTAGTTCAAAGAAACTAGGTTTGACAATTTTAAAATACAAAATTGATGTTACTTTTTAGTAGAAGGTTGAAAATAAATATTTACCTTTAACTTAAAGTAGATTTTGCAAAAGTTTCAAATAAGTTTTGCTTGCAGTAAATTCTCTTCATATTTTCATTTTCTATTATTTTGAAATAAATTCTTTCTGACTTTGTAATGGAAGATTAATGTTTTTTGTTTTCAAATATATATTTTTATAGATTCACAATTCTAGTAAACAAGTAAATCTAGATTTCGTGAATTCATTTGTTCCATTAAACTCAGTAAATGTAAATTCAAAAGAAATCCTGATATTAAAATCACAGTAAAACTAAAGTTACCACACCATTGAATACAAAAATGAAATACATTATTCTCAAATTAAGTTTATGAATATTGAAAAGGTTTTCATTTGGAATACCTTAACCATACACTAGGTTCAGGAACAAACCTAGATTTGATGGATATACCCTCTTGTCCTTTTGTATACTTGGTAAAGTATGACTAGACTGACTGACAAAAGTATTGCATTTCGACTTGAATTAAAGATACTTCCCCTCATATCAGGATTAAATATATTGGAGGAGCTCTGTCCAGAGTCTGGCTGACGAGGAGCACTGCACGGTGGCGGGAAAGGGCGGTGCCCCGGCTTTACCAAAAACACAAAAATGCTGTTATAGTTTTATCTTGTTTGAAACAGCAAATTTCTTACAATATATTTGAATGCTAAGATTATTGGTCTTCCTCACCCTCTAAAATCTTTATTGTTGAACGTTTACTAAGTATTAAGATTATTTTTATTCTATTCATTTTCATCATCACTTTCGTAACTTTAGTATTTTCTATTCTAATTAACTATCATTAGGCAAAGTAGGTTATACCATTCGAGTCATTAAAGTTCAGGGGTTACAACAGCGGTTCGCAACTTTAGGTCCTATTATACTACTAGACGTTCATTTGGCCAAATACTAATCTTATTAAATTGAAACCAATTCTGTTACTTTAAGTTCTTTCTTTTCCTCTATTTACAGTGTCTTCAGCCTTGTCCATGTCCAGCCTTCTGGGAATCGAGACTGATGGATCCGTGCTCTATCTACGATTAGTGTCGCGTTTAAGTGTAGTTAATAATTATTTCTTTGAAGTGATTTACTTGCAACTGAAGAATTTTAATTAAAGTTTTCGTATCTTAAATTTCATCTTTACATTTACTAAAATCATCCTTTAAATTCTCAACATTTAACTTTTCTTAATTTCTTTTACTTCTCTTTTCTTAATTAGGGTTAAAAAAAATAGGGCTAGGTTAGGGTAGGGTATATGTTACAGTAGGAAGGTATGTTTTCAGGGTTCATGTATACAGGTACTAAAATGTTGTTCTCAATATTAAGATACACTTTATAAAAAAGAAAACACTGTGTAGAAAACCATTTTTTGAAGATGAATATTGTGGGCTCCATTCAATCCCTGACTTAAAATAGAAAAGAGAAAATCCTTTCCTAATTAAATAAAAAAATGCAATAAAACGGTTTTGGCGTTTAATAAAAATGGTTCCTGCATTGATATTGAGGAAACTGGCGAATTAATTTATGAGTTAAAAGTTCTAGACGCGACGGAATCAATCTGGCAGCTTACAATTTGTGGTCCTTTTAATAATAATTTCTAAGTAATAAGAATAAGGTCTAAAATCGCTTGAAGAGAAGAAGAGAAAGGAAACATAGGAAGCTTCGATGGTTTCATTTTTCGAGTGATCTGTTCATCTGAACAGACACAATTTGAGTCAATTTAACCTCGAACTTAAGAAAAGTAAGTTTTCTTTTCCTCATTGTCGTTTAGGGTTCCTTAGACTTTGAAATTTCCTCCATTGTCTTTTTAATTTAATTTTCAATAAGTACATTTTTAAAATTGAACACCACGCTATCGTTCAATAAAAACAAAAAAATAGTTCCCTAGTCGGTCCGGCCTTTGCACAAAACCCTACAACCACAGCTACAACTACATATAACACTCATACACTCCTGATGTTTATTGTTGGTTTTTACTTTCCTTTTCTTTTGATTGAACAAAATGTATGTGTGTGTCTTTTGTAAACAAATTCATTTTTTATCTATCTATCTATTTACAACATAAAAATATGCCCTTACTTTATACCCTTCAACCTTAAGAAGTCAGATAGTACAATATGTACGCAGACAGATAATTCATTACATTTCCAAGGGTTCTGAATACATTTTCCTTTTGTGTTTACGAGCGAGCCTTTCACTAAATTCCACGAACTATTCACTACATTTCGCAGAACTTGCTTTGTTGCGATACGATGTGTTTTGCGCGGCGATCCCTGTCAAAGATGGCAGTGATATTTAACATGTACTGTCTTAACCAAATTGAGTTAAGTAAATCCACTGATTTGAGAAAGTCCATACGGTCTAGTTTTAACTCTTTTGTGGGTATTTATCACAAAATGATAAATTGACAGGATATCAATTAACCACGACAATTCTACTCATACTTACTTCCATGCTAGAGTGATAGAAAAACATAGAATGTGCCAGCTGCATCTCCTTCCGGGCATGCAGTAAAAACTAGCTAAGGGATTCGAGGGTTTCAGTGTATTGCAATTTAGGCGATGGGCTGACAACCTGTCACTATAGCAGTATACATAATCATCTCTGTAATAACCATCAAAATCTGTCAGACGTGGCGGAACGATCTATGTTTAGGTCGTTTTTGCTCTGCCTACCCCATTAGGGATAAAGGCGTGATTTTATGTATGTATGTAATAAAACAACTACTCATAAAACAAATTTTACTTTCCCATACAAAATGACCACTTCGATGAGATAAATTTGTATGAGAAAGCCAAATACTTTGTCGAGTAGGTTTTATTGAAATATTTTTTATGTGATCGTTTATCGATACTAAAACACCCCTTGAGATATGGCACGTAATTAAATTAACACCCTGCATATTTTTCTGCGTATTGAGAGTCTTGCTGGTTTTTCATTTTTTTCTTGTCCATTTGTCTTGTTCATTTGCCAGATCCAATAACAGCTTCTTATTACAGAGTACAGCAATTTATCTCTTCACATTCCATTTGGTGCTCGGCATCGGAAATATGGGAACAACGTTATCAATAATGAATTAATGACATTGCATTCCTTTTTATGCTCCATGAAAGGGTACGAGTGCGAATTTCAAGCTTTCTATTACGTATTAATTACTTTGAATTTTTCCGTAGGTGTGTGATTAATAATTTCAAATTGTTTCAGCGGTGTCCGTATCAGTGGACGTTTGGACCCTCGTGGCGATATCCTTGGAGAGGTACTTCGCGATCTGCAGACCCTTGAAGTCGAGGAAGTGGCAGACCCAGTGTCACGCGTACAAGATGATAGCGACGGTGTGGCTGCTGTCCATAGTTCTCAATTCGCCAATCCTCGTCGTCTCCACGCTGCAGCCTATGAAAGGGAATGGTGAGTGTCAATTTTTCTTTCTTTCTGTCTTTCCATCTTTCTTTCTTCCTTCTTTTCTTTCTTTCCTTCTTTCTTTATTTCTTTTTTTATCCTTCATCCTTTATCTTTCTAATTCGAATTTTCTTAATTTCCATCTTTCATTCTTTCTTACTTTTTATCTTCTTTTCAAGAAATCAAAAATAAGATTAAGACAGGTTTAGCTCGCCAATCCTCGTAGTTTCCACGCTGCGCTGCAGCCTATGAAACTGAATTGTAAAATTGAGAAACATTTTTGTATACGGAGTTATCGATCTGCAAATTCTTTTTTCATAATATTTTGACTTATTCTCTTAATTTTGGGTAGGTACCTAGGTTACAAAAATCGAGTAATTCAAAGTCCATTTTAGTAGGCTGTGAGACCTACAAACACTTAAGGGACTCTTAGTTACTCAGGATGTTAGTACACCCTGTAGAGAGACTCAAAGTTTAACTCGACAGCTACCTACTTTAACTTTCTAAAAGGCTAGGACTGAAATATTTTTCTTCTGTGAACCACTGTGAATTATTTAGTACGGGATACCCAATCTACCAGAATTTTTCGTGCCACGACTGCTTATCTTGGGCTAGCCTTGTCCAGGTCTTACCGACTGTCTTATATAAATAGATAGGTTTTACATAATGTTCTATTTTATTATGTAAAATACAAAAACTGAATACGGATCAATTACCAAATTCATTACAAAAAAACATTTAAGAGGCGTGGCGCGTCGCAGACCTGACATCCTACTAATTATTATAAATGCGAAAGTTTGGATGTTTGTTACTCAATCACGCTTCGACCACTGGACGGATCGAGGGGAAACTTGGCACACATATAGGTTAGGACCTGGAATAGGACATAGGACTTTTCACCGCTGAAAAATGTTCATTTCCAGGAGAAAACTCATTTAACGCGAGTGAAATCGCGGGCGGAATGCTAATGATTGTATGTTATGAGAGTAAAAAATTTACGGAAGCTGCAATTTTAGCCCACATAAAACGTGACCTTTACCAGGTCATAAATCCACCTGGAGCTGGAATCCAGTAAACTCATAACTTTTAATCATATTAGTTCTAAAAATATTCCTACCAGTACAAGGATGATGCTTTAAAAAATAACACCCACACTCTAAAATTAAGCTATATACAGGGTGTTAAAAAAATAGCTGAACATATTTTAGGGTGTGATTCTACCCATGAAACTCAACAACTTTCCCCAAGGAACATAGGTCGAAATATGAAAAAAGAAATTGGCCGTCCCATACAAATAGATTAGAGCCGCTGACACCATTATTCGTATGGGAGGGCCATATTTTTTTTCATATTTCGACCTATCACACCCTAAAAATATGGTCAGCTATTTTTTTAACATCCTGTATATGGAAGGATAAATCAAAAGGACTTTTAATTTAATTGGGCTAAAAAATAACGGATTCGCTCATATTATTCCGTAAAACATGTTTCTAGTACGGGATTTTATAGGTTAAATAATATGAAAATTGAAAAGTATGTCGCCACGGACAAAAAATCCTCAAAAATATCTTATTATATTATTCTCATTGATATCATTCATAATTATATTGGTAATTAGATTAACACTCGTGTGAAAAATTCAAACTATCCTTATGGTCTATGAAATACAGCCCGCTGACAGTAGCCGGACAGCGGAGCTTACAAACATTGGCACTCTTTGAGTATGGAACCCTAAAAATAAGACTGACTGGATCTTTGAATTTTAGACGACCACAAATTAATTTCTGTCGACAAGCACTTGAGTTTCAGTTATTGGGTTTAATTATTCATAAAACCTGATTTTATTTCACTAAGAAATTGATAAGTACCTAGGGGTCGTATTTATAGTCAGCTCTCAAGAGTGACAGCGAATTTGAGTTTGTATCAGAAATGTCATTTCAGTACAAAACGACCTGTCAAATCCAAACTTAATATTGCTCTCAATCTTGAGATCGCTTTATAAATACGAGCCTAGGTATACAATATCTTTAATGAAAGTTCCTTAGTATTTTAATAATTTTGATACAAAGTGGTCTTTTTTAATCAAAAGTTTTAATGGACGCTACCGTTCAAATTAAATTTGTAGAGTAATAATAGTGGTTAATTGGGCGCTTTTCCACTAGACGTCACGTCAACGGCAACGGCGACGGCACGGCGACGATCACGTGACAATATCTATGGGAATCGATGCCGTGACGGTGCCGTGCCGGCAAGTGGAAAAGCGTGTCATATAATTTCATTGATTTTCATACATTATCTCACCTACGATATCGTCGACGGTACCGTGCCGTTGCCGTTGACCTGCCGTCTAGTGGAAAAGCACCCATTGCCCTCGATTCTGGCCGCCCCATTCTTAACTAATTTTAAGATAGCGCTGTCACTTTCTTTACTTTGACATAAGAACAGGATAGCAAACAAATACGTGAGTTTGACATTTCTTATCTGACATAAGACTGCTTAAATTAATTAAAATTAGTGAGCACGCTCTATGGTCATTCCTTATTTAAAGCGCCGTACGTCAAATTAAGAATGTCAAAGTCACGTGTTTGTTTGCTATCCTGTTCTTATGTCAAATTTAAGAAAGTGACAGCGCTACTAAGAATTAGAATTAGTAATAGTGCGTCCTGAATTAACACCATTGCGTCCACGTGATCTATTATAAATGAATATTTCTTTTTACAAGTTTATCTATTTTTCTGTATATTTATCTGTCTTATCTTCTATGAGGGTCAATTTTTTTTTTATAGTTTGCTATTCTTATGTTTTGTTTGACTGTTTTATCTTTTGGCTTGCTATGCTATTTTTAATTTTCGTATTATATCTGGACATCATTTGTGTGTACGGGTAAAATATCAAAATTATTTTATATTTTCAATCTATAAAACAAGCTTAATTAAAAACTTCTATTTATGAAGCTTTAATTCCGTTCGCTCTGTGAAAATTTTCTCGAATGATTTGCTGAATCTTTAATTAACATTTACTGGGTTAATTGCTAGGACAACAATCATTTTCCGTTTATAGAAGGAGAATATTCTATTTCCTAATTTCTATTCTTATAGTCTTATAAAAAAAAGGACATTTTTCAAAGGCATTTTATGTGCTTATTTTTATTTTTCACTCTTGAGAGCTGATTATAAATACGGGCCTTAATAAGGTCTAAAAAAAAGTCCGTTATGGTATATGTCTATTTCTTAGGGATAACCCACAATAATAGTTTTTAATCCTTTACTTTCAGGGCGTTAATTTTCAGGCATTGGTAATTCAATTTCAGCTAATATTACTCTATAAACTCACGCATTTACCCCTTACGGGATAGGCAGAGCGTAACACGCCTATTAAAGGCGCCTTCGCCACGTCTAAAAAATACTCCAACTACAAAAATACACTCACAACTTGGACATAATGTTAAGAGTAATTTTTATTGTAGCCACAGAATAGATAACATAGTACCTTGTAGTTTAGTTATTCTCAACTAATTTCCATATTTCTCCCACAGCCTACAAATGCCGCGAAGTCTGGTCAAGTCTGGAGCTGGAGAGGACCTTCAACCTTGGTCTGGACGGCGCGCTGCTCCTCATCCCGTTCTTCATCATGTCCTTCGCTTACTCCCTCATCGTCCACAAGCTCTGGAGGGGCATGCGCCATGAGATCCAGCACAACTTCAACAGACAACAATGTGAGTAGGAACTGTTATTTTCTTCTTGATTAAATTTTTTTGTTTTTTTCATGCATTTAGTTTTGTTCATAGCATTGGAATATCTATCTTATTTCTATATTATATACATTTGTCTGTAAATCTTCCTAAGAAAATAAAATAAATTAAAAATGGTATGTAGGTATATGGTACAAGGATAGCGCATACTCCAGCAAAGATACTCCAGCAATTTTTAATGTAGTTTTCTTTTCTTTATGAATAAAAGAAAACACAGTTTTATAAAATTGCTTTAAAACTCTTTCAACTCGTATTTAATTTAGAAAACTGAATAGCTCGGTCCCTGAAGTTAACTTAGGCTCGTATTTATAAAGCGGTCTCAAGTTTGAGAGTGATATTAAGTATGGATTTGACAGGTCGTTTTGTACTGAAGTGACATTTCTGACACGAACTCAAACTCGCTGTCACTCTTGAGAGCTGATTATAAATATGAGCCTTAAATCCGTTGACAGTGTTTTATTTAAATGAGTACCGGTTTTGCAAATAACAGAAAACATTTTAATGAATTGTTTAAAAATAAAACTGAAGATTTTGAGAATTTCAAAGCCTTGGAAATAATGAAGCGTGACTAAGGTCCGTTTACAAAAGCAACTTACAAAAACGACATTTCTGACACAAACTCGTAATAAAATTTATGTCCATATTGCGTGCTGATTATGAATACGGGCCTATTGTCGTTTAATTTAGTTAAATAATAGTCATGATCATAATCAAATTGCCGTTTTTGCGCATGGAAAAAAAAACCAAGTCCTGAAACGCGATATCGAAGTTTTTACGAGGAAATGCATATTTACAAGTTCCAAATCTTATGTCCGTGTATGACATAAGTTTTTTTTTGTGTTTCAAATTGTTTAACTTTTATGGCCATTTCTACATGGCATATCATAAAGACAAAACAAAATTTGCACACCGAATGTAACCGGTCGAATACATTGTTAATGTAAAATAATTTTAAGATCTTTGTATTTTCCTATACTTACACATGTATTCAGGCAAATAAACATTTCTGATACTGATTCTGATTCTGACCCTCAGTCCCCAAGTCACAATACCCGTGCAGGCTGATATCCGT
>JARACY010002159.1:0-46159 GCA_029255725.1 Scrobipalpa atriplicella
ACATAAACATAGATATTTATATGATTATGTGGAAAACAATACAAATTAATCAACGGTTGCCAACTATACAAATGAATATCGGAAATTAAGATTTAACCTGCCGTCTGGTAAAAGATATTTTGTCTAAATTATAATCATATATCTTTGTTAATAATTGTTTGTCCTGCAAAGTGGAAGTGTTTATAGGAGAAACATTTTCAGTGAAAGATTCTCAAAATATAGTAGTAGATATTGGAAAAATATAAGTATTATTCAGAAGAAAATAATATAAGAGATGTTTATCTACTATCATAGAGTAATGTTCGAATTATAACGTCAAAACGAATTTGTATTGACGTACTTTACAAACAGTATGCTGAAAAAATTAAAAAGTTTACTTTTCGTTGCACCTTCCCCATACAAATTCTAACAAAGATGCAACGAAAAGTAAAATGTTCATAGTTATGGAAGTAAGGGAAGGAACAAATGCGCAATCGATATCAACTTAATGCACAATCGATACCAAAAACCATGTATCCAGTTATAAATTAAAACTATACAGCCCACGTAAGGCCCACAGCGCATGCGCGACACATGTCAAAGAGGCCCTTGAAGAGGCCAATGGCGCCACTTGATTATTGTGTGTATGATAGAAATAATTAATTTCGTGGGAAATTATTTGAAATTATTTATTTTGAGCCTAAAAATATGTGATAGTACCAAAAGAAGATATTTAATACTTATATAAATGAGTGTGTGTGTGTGTGTGTGACGGAAATGTATTGCACATTTAATCATATACCAACAAAGTTTAGGAAAACATTGGGATAGTTCGCTTTCGGAAAACCTGTAAGTAAATTCATTTTCAATGTATTCAAGGAGATAAAATAGTGTATGAAGCTGCACATAATTAGGTATTACAATGCTCGTTACTATTTGAAATTTGCTGCGCTCATTTCAAAAAACACACTCGCATTGTAAAACCCTTCGTTATGTAGAAGCTTCATAAACTACTATTATGTATACTTTCAACATTATGATTCTAATGTAATTATGAATTATGTAGATGCTTAAGATGAGAGAGTTGTTAATTTAATTTGGCTGAACTCAAAGTAAATGATGGGGATAATTTATTTATTTTCATTTCCTGAAAGGATTTCTGTGTGTAAGTTTTTCAGTTTAGTTGACTGAGCAAACCCTATCACTAACATCCCGTATAGAGCAGTTTTTAAATCTATTAGCATGTTACCTTCGTAGCATGTTACTTTATATTTAAAATAGATGTAGGTACTTTCGAACTTTTTTTCTAAACACTCTACCTATCTAAACTCAACTCCCCCGTAGCATGCAGCCGCGATAAAGCAGCGATGGCCATTTTATCACATCTATATCTGTCAAATTGTATGGGAGTTTGACAGATAGATGCGATATATTCGTTATCGCACGGTGGCATGCTACGGGGGCTTTCTATAAATAGGACAAAAAAAACAACAGCATAAATATTATACCTAAGCTGTCACATTCCTGCATTTCATAAACACTTTGTTTTGTAGTAATGTCAATATGTATGTAAATAACGTGATGGTCAATAGAGCCAATGCGTAATTGTAGTATTATAATACGCAGCGTAGGTCAGGGATCTTGCACCTTTTATCTGTGTAGATATTACAGAAATACGGGGTGTAAGGGACAGCTTAACGCAAACTGATAGGGGTTGCTCAGTTAACGAAACTGAACAACGTCTCTTACATAATTTTTTTTTCTCTTGACTTTTTCTATTTTCATATTTTTATGAGGTTGCGCGGCTTCACTTGTTTTTCCGTTTGTACAATACTAAAAAAACTCTGCATTAGTTACAATTCATATTCTAATAATCAAGCTTTTTAGCGTACTATGCTAATCAACAAAAAAAAAGTAGCGATGGTTATAATATGCATACTACTTTATTATAATATCATTTTTTAACTACAAATCCAGAAAAATTACCTCAGTATCTTGGTTGCATGTTTCTATTTAAAGCAAAGGTTCGCTATCACTGACTTAAGTCAATTAGTGCCTATTAGTATGCTGATTAATTGATATTGCCTAAGCTTCGTAGGGCTAGATCTTTCTATGCACATGTCCTTTGTCATACATACAATTTTGTACTTAGAGTTTGTACCTACATGAGTGAGGATTTTGGCATTATTTCTTGACAACCTTACTTGTAGTATTTCCAAATAGCTACTAAGTAGAATAAAGGTAAACAATCTTTCACGATAAATAGTTTTGGTACCTAATTTTACCATTGAATTTTACTTATTGGCCAACACTTATCATTTATTTTAGAAATGCGTTTTTAAATTAAATAAACTTTTATTCTAGTAGCTATTTGGAAATAAGTACCGTACATGCGTTAGTTTTGTCATATTCCTTGGTAAAAGTAAGTTATCAAAATAAGAATTACCATATTGTAAAATAATCTTTGTCATGGAGTCTCTAAGTCTGAACTTTTCCTTGCAATATTATTTATTATGATAAATTATGTAATATCAAAGCGTGCCTTCCGTTATAAAACCTATTCTTTTCTAATGTTTAGACTACGTCATTAAAATTCTCAGCTGTAGTTATTATGTCTACTGTACGATGAAATAAAAAATATTTATCTAAAATTAAACAACTCATCAAACCCTCTCACCGGAATCCGGCGCCAAACAGCTTGCTGTGTTCCGTCGGTGCGTTGAAATATTATTTTATATAAAAAATGGCCCTCCCATACAAATGGTGTCAACGACTTAAGTAATTTTCGATTGGAGGCCAATATTTTTTTCCATATTTCGGCATATGTTTCTTAGGGTTAGTAGTTCATTTTCATGGGCAGATTCACTTTAAAAAATTTGATCTGCTTGAACCTTTGATGTGGCTGCTATTGCAGTTCCATTATAATATTTCTTTGATAGTAGAGTATTTTTGTTAATGACACGAAAAGCTGTCGACCGATTCTTCTGGTTCAACGGCCTGCGTACAAACTCCGCGTATGACGTCACGCGTCATGTGCAACGCGACGCACACGCACTCAAATTGCGCGGACATTCCCTCTGTGTCAGGCATTTTGCGCACACTTTACACACAACTCCGCAGTGAGCGCAGGAATGCGCGAGCGCAGAATATTTGGCCGAATCTTTACGCGACATTCGATATTTAAATCGCACGTTTTTCGCGTTTTGGAATTTGGGCGCGACAGTCGAGAAACAAAATTGCACCATTACGTCTGAATTTTGCGGCTGCAAAATTGAATCTCCACTAATATTGACATTCGTTATTAATGTGTTTGCCAGACTGTTTGGATTATACAATGCAATCCCAGCCGTCGATTTCGGGTGTCAAATTACCCGCTCTCTGCTTACATTTGCCTAATTAAGCGCGTGGATTACCAGATTTATTTCCAGAATAAATACTGCAGTTACTACGAGCATCGTATGAAGAGCCGCAGCGTGCTGTCGGCAAATATTAGCGCACTTAATTAACGCCCGACCAACGCGCTTCCACGAATTAATTGGGGTCAAAGAATTTAAGTGCATACGTCTCAATTATACCGACGCAGGGATCGTTTCAGACGCGGCCGTTTGAACACTTTACACGCTTATTTATTCAATCCACATTCCTAACCCCGCGGTGATATCGAGCCTAATTCCCGACGCCTCCCGCCGAACCCGGCCAGACAATAGGCATTAATTTTGTAAGGCGCGAGATAGGAATGTCGTCGGCGCAACCTCGGCAGGCAGGTAGAATTTTTGGCACCTTTATGATCAGATCCTGACGTGTCATAAGCCACCCACGGTTCTCATTAAGCCGGTAGCCAACAAAGGCGCCGGGCCGACCATAACGCTGTCGGATTATGCGCCGGCGCGTCGGGTCGTCGAACCGCGGTGCCCTCGCGTGCTACAATTGCACACAATACGCCCCCGCTTACCCAAAAAGTTAGAAAAGTGTGACACCGTGGGGCTTCGTCGCCCGCGATACCATCTCGGCGCCGCCGCTCCTCAGCCTCCTTAAACCCGACATTTTGTAACTGTCCGCCGCGACACATCCGGTCACCGAGCCCGCCCGCATTTAATTAGAAGTTTACTTTTAAGGTCCCGTGAAATATTGCGCGCCTTAGAGAATTTAAGCGCTTCATTTGGCGCGAATACCGAGAAGCAATAAACGCGGCCCCGAAGTTGCGCGATCTGATTTATTTTAGTGATATTCGGGGTCGATGGGCTTGCAGATTGCGGATTGCAGAACGCATCGCGCTCTCATCGGTGCGTTGCTATCGATAACGAGAGACTGTTGCTCTTGATTCGGTATAGTGTAATGCGTACAAAGCCTCCCACGCACTGGCAGTTATGAAGTTGAATTAAATGAATGAGGCAGTTGTATGAATGGCGAGCGGGGGCGCGGTGGAGGATGAATGTGAGTCGGAAGTGCATCGAGCAGCGCAGAGCAGTCAGACTCAATAAAGGTCTATGTAGACGGACCGCATCCGACAGATTGCTGTTCAGCTGGCGGGGCAACTGGTGTAGCAGTCAACAACTGCCGAGACCGCATTATGTAAAGATTCTTTAGAAGAACGCATTATGCTGCCTTCCAAATGCTCATATTCCCTGAACAAATACAGGCAAGCTATCATCCCCGAAAAAGCAAAGCTTTGCGATTGAACTCACGAGTTTTTGCACAACAGGCAAGGTCTCAATCCATTCCAATATTGGTACCTGCTTGTTATGGGAAGTAGGAAGCAGAGTTTGTACCAATCATTGTTGTTGATTGTTACCTTTTACAGTGCAAAAATAACATATCTGCTTCATAACATGCATCTGCTGCCTTTATTTTGTGTTATACAGCGAGGTTTTTTATTCAGCAAAGTAGACTTGTTTAGTCCATAAAACTGAACAACTTTCTCTATGGAACAAAGGTCGAAATATGAAAAAAATACTCGAACAACTGTCACCATTTGTATGAAAAGTCCTTTCTTATTTTTTTCACATTTCGTCCTTTGTTCAATAGAGAAAATTGTTCAAATTCTTGGTCTAAACAAAATTTTCCTTAAAAATTTCTTTGGTGAATTTAAGGTTA
The DNA here is from genome assembly GCA_029255725.1 of Scrobipalpa atriplicella. NCBI lineage: Eukaryota > Metazoa > Arthropoda > Insecta > Lepidoptera > Gelechiidae > Scrobipalpa > Scrobipalpa atriplicella. The sequence goes on from JARACY010002159.1 coordinate 5,074, forward strand.
ATCTCGCTGTATGAGGTCCGTCAGTGGAGTCCCTACGCTCGCTGGATAGCACGTGCATCCGCTCCCACTGCCACACATCTCCGGATTAACGCAATTAAACTCTGTATAAAGCATAAAGGGCCCAACATCCCAGTCAGCTAAGGTGTAATGATCCCACATGACTTAATAAAGGGTATAAGGGACGGTGGACCGAAAAAAGAGTTGTTCTGTCAACGAAATTTGTCAATTTTCACGCAAAAAACCAAGATGACTACTTCGATCAATCTATCGGGATCAGGAAGTTTTTTTCAAACAATTTAAAACAATTTCTTCAATCTCTTATTCTGATCGGACAGATTGGCTGCAGAGAGAAATTAGACACAGTACCGACTATTTACATGCCCAGCTGACAGCATGGCTAATCTCAATTTTCAGTGTCAGGTGATCAGCCTGCAATGTCCTAACCAAACTATAAATAACCACAACACAAAGTTGTTGTCCACCGCCGGGAATTGGACCCAGGACCTCCGGGTTGAGCCTACGGCTTAGACCGCTAGACCACCGAGGCAGTTACAGTAAACGGTCCCTAACACCCTGTATAAAGGGCCTAAAGTCCCGGTCAGCTATGGTGTAATGATCCCACTCGACTTTCCAACGATCTCTTTCTTTGCAACCCACGCGGGAATTAACTAACAAGAGATAGGCCTACACGTTTACTTTGCTAGATTTTGTACTTTTGTTGATATCAGAGTGTGGCAACCAAGGCATTATGTTATGGTCACAGATCAGACAGAAAAGTAGCGAGTATCGGCATCTGACAAAATTTTAAGGTTATCATATCACTTTGCATTGTTGAAATAACTAAAAGCAAATATTTCGAAGATATTTTATTCCCACGGAAAAATAAATAGCCACGGGTTTCATTTTGTGGGGTGGAAAAATACAGTCAGTGTTTCTGCATTATACCTACCTATCTCTACGTATGTTTGTTTTATCTAATCTGTTTTCATTCATTCACGTGTTCATTCAATATAAATACAGAGTGTTATGATGCTGTCTATTCCATAAAAGATATAGGAATAAAATTAATTTTAAAAACAGACACCATGAAATAAGAAACATCAATACCAATTTCCCAAATTATTATCGCGTTGATGTCTTTTGTATGAGAATTTCGTATTTTAACATCAAAAAAATTGTTTACTTACATTAATAAAAAAAAACGATAAATGTTAATCATATTTTAAACACTGTGTGAAAAATATGTTACCAAGCGTAGCTTTACGTATATTAGAGTAAACCGAATGTAAAAGTAAGGGCAGGAAGTGATATTTATTCCTAATTTCAATGGAATTTGCCAATGGAGACCAACGTGTTTTGCAGCCGATAAATTGCTTATTCTTTACAATTTAAAAGAGATTCGAATTTAGAAACAGCAAAAAACATATTTGTGACCATGTTATGATTTTGCGGTTTTGACTTTTGAACTTCTGAAACTTGAAGCCGCAAAACATTGTCATATTCTATTGAAAAATGGTATACATTGCTGTATGAGTATGACCGACTTTTCTTTAGTCTCTTGGAAGTTTACACTCTTCACGTAATTTTCTCTGAAGACCTAATTGCGATAAATGATCAACAGCACATATGCATTCCTTGCAATTTCCAATCAGATTCAATCAAAGTATCAATTGATGGAGCCATTGCACTAAGTGCACAAAAGCACTTGAGTGAGATTTCCAATTGACAACGACAATCTGCCAATCACGTGCGTGATGACGTCACCTACTCGTCACGTGATTGGTCAAAACTCCACGAAATAAAACTACCAACAAGTAAATAATAAAAAACAACAGAAACCAACTGCATAGAAAGTAAAATTTATTTTTTAAAATCTTATTAGATCCTAAACGGTAATTTAAAATGAAAATGAAGAGGCAAAACAAACTTAGGTTGAATTTTAAACATTTAATGATACCTTAACGTTTTTTGTTGAGACTTCTATTTTTCATAATAATAATAAGACGTTTGCTGGTCTCCATATTGTATGTTTAAAATCAACCCACACGTTTGATCTTGAGAGCGCCGCAGAAGAACAAATATACAAACATAAACTGATGAACACATTACCTTTCCTTGCATCACGCAGTCGGGTAAAAACACCAAAATGCACAGGCGACACCTATGACGCTCACATTTTATTATTTACGATATTGTGCGAGCACAGGTGTTAAGACCTTGTCGCATGTCCATGTATAACAGTTTAACACATGCATAAATTAGCAATTAATTATTATAATTGTTTAAATCATCATGTTTTGTTGAATATTGTGATAGATTTAAGATCTAATAATCTCGAATCTAAATATTACGACGCGAATGAGAGCTAAAAATCTAGGGACGGTAGAGCTACGAATTTAGAAAAGTAGCTAAAAATGTGACAAAATGTAGGTATTTTATAATTTTCTGAATCATGTTGATGGTGGACGGTTCTGTGATTCATAGCTTTTTTTAGGCGCCTATTTTCAAAATATCTGTATGCCTGAGATTTTGCTTGTAAACATTCCGGGATCTTGTTTTTATTGTCAGAGATTTCTGCAGCAGATTAACTATATTTTTTATTCCTTGAGACTACATCATCATTTTGGTCAGACAGGCAATTAATAAGATTCATTCATAGTCGAAACAATTAAAACCACAGGTGGAAAAACAGTTTAGGTATCATAGAATGACTCATAATTAGCATTGATTTGGATCTAGAATTTGAATGAATATTCTCAGCGCTTCTAAATATAATACTCCTAGTTTCTTTTCATGATGCGTCTATTCACTTGCCTTCGATCATTGGGCTACAGCCGCTTATAAATAGTTTTCACGTAGTTTATTACATAAAATAAGTGCTACACTTTCATATTGGAATAAAAATTTTATATGTAGAAGCATATTGAAACTACTCCCGCATTCAGCTTCATAAATATTTACTCAAGTCCAGTTTGCGCCAAATGGTGCTCTCACAATCACTCGCGGGCTCCTTTTTGGCGCGAAAATGTCAATTTTCTAGAGATTACCCATCGCATGGCCAGCCTCAGCAAACACCGCTGACGCCTGCCAAGCCGGAGTAGCACTTAGCGCGCAGGCTTTAATGGTGATAACGGCTTGACGAAAGATTGTTTGCACACGCACTCCGTAATGGAGCCGAGCACTCTTCTCAATCGCTCGCGAAACGTGTTTGGATAAATGCTAGTGTGACTTTCATATCCCGAGCTCGTTCAGCCAACAGCCTGTTGTGAGCCGCATTATGTCCCTGCTCTATGTAGGCGCCTATATCGCACACGCTTTACATTATGATACCACGATTATTTCCAATGTTCATAAAATTCTATTGGCCACATTGTAAGTTTACGAGAGGTCCGGCCGTTTCTGCTTTGAATGGATTCAATTGAACTTTAATGCGATTATTTATTGCAAGAACTTATAAAAGCTTCGTCACAAAGAAATCTTGGACTAAAGCACCACCTTTGATGATTCCAGCACACAAGGCATGACGTTCACACAAAGGCTTTGTAAAAGAGCATTCAAGAATATATTGTTTAAGTTAAAACCTTAAAAGATTTAACCTGTAATGGTATAAATAACTATCAAACAAACTTGTAATCGAAGGATGTAGAGTCAAGGAGCAAAGCCTCTACGCCGTCTCGCTGTCTACTACTTAATGCCCCTGAAGGCATTCTCTGCAGTTCTAATCCTGTCCCCAGCATAAAAATAACACTATCCTCGTCAGTCAGGATTGTTGTGTGGGAAAAAACTTGCACATCTGTGCCCTACGCCTGAGCTAGGCAATAGAGTTGTAACGACAGTGCGATGACCTCTACACTCGCATAATTTATCCGACCAACACTGTCAGACATACACATTTGATCTGAATGGGTAAATGGGAAATAAAAATATGGGATAACGTCGTGTCTGCGCGTAATTGCTATGACGGCATGCGGTATATTGAGTGGTTCCATTTAGCGCATTCTCGCCGGCAATAGTACGACTCTATATGCGTTTGAATAAATGTTGCAACATCTAGCCATCTGCCACATAATGATACACTGAAAGAGGGATCGAAAATGGATAGGTATATCGGAATAGGTGGGCCAGTGCTAGTCCGGTTATACAGTTGCACTCCTTAGATGGCCACCGGCGTCGCCCGTCTCTCTCGTGGCGCCCTGCGCTGCGCTCGCGCAGACTTGTCACCGAGCATGGCGTGCGTAGCGTATAGACTGACCTGCCTCTCAGTCTCGTCGCAGTTAACCATCTAGTTTACAAATAGCACCCGCCCCAGACGAAACCCAAACTCACAAATATTCTTGCAAAACAAACTATAAATCTAAACAAAATAAGAAGACACAACGCTGTTTTGAAACGATCCATTTCTACAACGCGGATCAAAATAGATCCATAAGCAGAAAATAGATAGATATAGAGGTCGTTACAAGCGCGGTGGAAATAAATATGATATAAAAAGCAGCGGGTGCGCTAGGCGGGCATTGCTAAATCCCCAACACCGCGCACTGTCAAAATATTGTCAAAGTGAATTCCGCGCGTCCAATATATTATAATGATTTTCCACTTGGCAATAATCCTAGCGATTTATTTCGATCGCGGCAGATAATAAACCGCATACCGCATTTATCTAGGCGAGGAGTCATCGGGTTGTTGAACCTCCTCATATTGGGGTTGCAGACGCGTGGAGGAGGTCGTTGGTTTAAGGCTGCAACAACAACGATGGCAACGATGTCACCATCAGATAGGGCATGGCGGCGCGGTGTCTCCACGGCGGAGTGCGACCTATATTTAGAGGTGACGGGTGTCACGCGACGCGCGCGGAAGCGTCTGTCGACGGCGGCGTCGTCTGCGCCGGCCGCCGCCCGCCGCTGCACCCTGCAGTACTCATTTGGCAAGGTCCCGGGCCACGCTCGGCCCCTACTACGAGCCCACGTAACGCTTGACGTCCTCGCCTATTGATTGACGTCATCCGTCTACATTACGACCAGATATAACTCACTATATCATCTAAATATAGGCATATATAAGTCGTTAATAAGTTATTGATATGTTTTATGATCATGTTTCTCGGTAGGAACTTTGTTATAGATGATTTAATAGCTCGTGTGTTGTCTCGACCGTTGTAGTAGTGGAAATTGTCGTGGAATACATAAATACAGCGGCGGCTTCCTGTCCTTGCGGGTACCGCCCACCTCGCGTGAGACTCGTTAACAGTTCACTCGTGAAATATTTTGAAATCTTGACAAATTTGTGGCCTTACTGTTGTTACTTGCACGCATCTGGGTTAAACACGCCATAAAGTGTTATCTCAGCATGCTGCACGCCGCCAGGCGCTGATTTACACCGCTCAATAATCCTATCCGGTTCCATTTTTCTAAGTTTACATTGTATTTATCGTACAGCGTTTTCTCTACAAATTCTATTCAGCCGGTACTAGTTTCAGTCGATTTACATGTAAATGACCGCTAGACTTAGGTACATTGCAGTTTACTAACCGTGCTCGTAACTGTATGCAACAAAAAGGGTCAGGCAGATATTCCATTACATTAATTGCACTGGCAGCGACTGATATGTAGAAAGCTGTCGCAACAAAAACTGAGGAATGTCAAAAGAATCTCGCGATAATAAATTCGCAGGCAACTTTGTGGTGCGCGGGCGCATGGTGCATGGCGGATTGGCGTCGGAATGAAAGAGGGCCGCGACAGGGTGATCTTGTGTCGATACTGTCACTTGACTAATGGAGCAGGCGCCGCCGTATCGACAAATAAAAACAACCGCCAACCGCCAACGGCATACTCTTGCCCTCATACTCGGTTCCCACATGTTTTAAGTACGGTATAAGTAACTATTGTAGGTCATCTGATCATATCCGCAAAAGCGCTTTTCCCACGCTACAGTCTGTTCATATCGAAAACCCGTGGTAAAGACAGTCTCCGTTTCAGCAGATTCAAAAAGTATCAATACTACACACAATAACAGACACAAAACTTCTAATATAGAACATTGTTGTCTTAAATAATATAGCTGAATTACTGTTTTATGCGTGTTATGCAACAAGTATTATGTCTTTTGATCTAAAATGTTGCAGTCTGGTTATGTTTGCGAAAATAACGCATCGGTCGCAATGACGTTTGTTGCTTGCTTAAAATGTATTCTGATGAGGCAATGTTGTGCGACGATATACGTTCCGACATTGCTTCAAACAAATCCCGCTTTTAAGACAATCCCAGGATTTTCTTTTTTGCTAGCCTGTACACTAGGAGTGAGTGATTAAGATAGAGCCGAGGATGGAACGAGCGCAATCAGAAGATTATATTAGTCCCGTTTAAAATTATATTTTTTAAACAATATTATACACCTAGCAGTTTCAGAAACACATATTATCTTGTCTACTTTTCTCTATATAAACACAATTAAAGAATTATGAAATTATTAAAGTTTTATGAAATTACATTAGGAAGGGGATCAAAAACTCGTTCATTCCCGATATTCCGGGATCATTGGGTATCGGAAGCTTTATAGGCGGTTTAATACACTCTGATTATGCGCAGGGATGGCGATTTCTACAAAATCACTATTTGGGGAGAAGATTGAAAAATCGTTCGACATCTCGGGATCCCGGGATCGGGAATCGAAAGCTCTATCTACACCGCCTAATGTGAGTAGGGTCAACGCGCTCTGACTCACTCTCAGGGATGGCGACTTCTACAATATCTCTTTCCTATATGGTTGCCGCTTCAATAATGCATGTTATGTAACTTGTTGCAATTTGTTCGCTGTGTGCAGTCAGATCTGTGGGGTCTCCGCATATGGCCTAAAGCCTGTGATTAAATGTAGGCACCGTAGGTACCAAAAAACTTTGAACTAGACATTTTATTTTGAAAAAGCTCGGGAAAAACTAGTAATGTCAAAACACTTGTCTCATTTTTGTTTGACAGATGTGTTAAGGTGTGTCAACTCAGTCTTGGTCACAACTGATTTAGACTAGATTCAAGAGTAGAGCCACTGCAATAAAAAAAATACAATTTGACTGAAACTTTTTCCCTCACAGCAACGGGATAAATCAGATTACTTAGCTTTGAACTTTGTGTTGGGTCAGAAGCCATTTCCCTCGAGTGACAGACAAAAGTTGATCTTACAGATTTATTGTGAGACATTTTAGTGAGACTTGGTGGAAATGGCCTCGATGGACATTTAAATATTTGTGTCACGAAACCAAGGTTGAAATCGTAAAAGACTAAAAAACATTTCACGTCGGCAATAATAATACACTTCGCACCAGAAATTATTTTTTCGCGATACAAATCGGCATTTTTCATAATCGTAAAACCACGATATTATTTTGTAATTCATCTTTTGCAAAGTAATTGCTTAATGATAGAGAAAATTGTTTAAAAGGGGTTGGGCAGTGTTACCAACTTAGATAAATACAACTTAACTGAATATAAACTCAAATACGAGTTGTCGGTAAGTATATAAAAAATATAAATCCATCCAATCCATCATAACTTCGCCAAAATAATGGGGGCGAGACAAAAATGTAGCGTTTGTTATTTTCCTGGGAATAATGCACCTAAAAGTCTACGGAGGCTTCAGCTATTGTAGTTTAAGTTATAGGCTTAAAAATACCCTACCCTCTAAAGTCAGACGTAACTTTCGTTTCTTTAGTCGTCTGCAAGGAATAGAGGCGTGCGTGACTCTACGTATGTAGGTGTAAAAATTGCACTTCTATTGTTCATCCTATCAAGTATAATTGTATGACAAGTTGGCAACACTGGGGTTGGTCGCATGCAGGCGTCTCGCCTCTTCGCCTCCTATCACCCATCTAACAAACGCCTCATTGCGAACGCCAGTGACCAATCCTCAGAACTTAACAGAAATAGCTATCTTGTAGTCCTTGACACTTTGTCTTCTATGCAAATGATAAAGGCATCTACTATATTCATGGAGATCAATTGTATGACTAAGTTGGCAACACTGGGGTTGGTCGTGGGCGTGAAGGCACGCAGGCGTCTCGCCTCTTCGCCTCCTATCGCCCATCTTAAACGAACGCCTCCTCGGCATACCAAATTAGTGCTCCCCAGGCCGCACTAGACGATCATTGTAGATTGTCAAGCGTACTGGAACATTGATAGATGCTATGCTAGGTTGATATTATCATGAGCAATAGGTAAATTTGATAAAAAAAACACCGCTCAAGGCTGAAAATACAATGACTAGTAAATTCCGTGGCTATAAGATATTTTTCACAGTAAAAGTTAAACGACAATGTAAGTTGATTTCTATTGGGTAGAAAATTTTTGTTATTCATTACCGTCGAAAATATAAATATTTTCGCTTTACAATATTAGTACCTATAGAAGTACTAATAAAGTGATTACTTAAGTAAAAGAAAATCTCAAATTAATTACATCATAATCATGCTTGTCAAGCATCATTGACCGTATAGACCGGCTCAAGATTAAGCGTCGTACTAATCGTAATACAAAACAAACTAATCAACTCTCGCGCACGTTATCAGAGCAGCGTTTAAGTTAATCGCCACGATCCATCAAGTATTCCAGTTTTTTGGTGGTAGATGGCGGTAGGTACGTGCTTTATTTAAAAATTAATTATTATTCAAAAAGGTGACGCCCCACTCGGTAACGTAAGGCCTATTGAATAATTTCTGAAAATTGTATGGAATCGATGTCATCCAGGAAGAATGAAGTTAAGAAGTTCATCATTTTGAGCACATCATTTTGAGACGAGATTACATTTTATTACAAAAAAAATTAGTTAGGTACCTCTCTGGGAGAGAGCTACGAGAGAGCTACGAGTCTGTTAAATTAATACTTCCGTATCACGTAAACCAATGCACATTTACGATATTTTGAGGCAGTAGGTACTAGGTACCTACAGTATAATTAATTTAGTATTTTATTTACCAAGTAAAGCAAGTGTGAAAGTAACAGCAAGCTTGTTTGAGAGAATAGGCTTATCCCTACTTGCGTGCTTTCACATCCTAATATTTTCATTAAAATTATACAACATGTAACAGAAAGGGTATATGCATCGTGAAATGTGTTAATCCACCCATGAAACTGAACAACTTTCCCTAAGGAACATAGGTCGAAATACGAAAAAAAAAATTGACTTCCCATACTAAATGTGCAGTCAGCTGATGCATTTTGTATGGAAGGTCAATTTTTCTTTTTCGTTTTTCGACCTTTGTTTCTTAGGGAAAGTTGTTCAGTTTCATGGGTAGATTCACACCTTTCTCGATGCATATACCCTTTCGGTTACACGTTGTATATTAAAAATCTTAGAATTTACCACGGATTAGATGCTAGGCTGCGCTATACATGGGTAACCCATAGGTACCTACTATACCTATAGGTATACTCTCCTCTCCTCTTAAAATACAGACGTGACGTAGATTGACGCTAATAAAGGTGTTATTGTGATAAACGGGCATTAACGTTCAAGCATCCACACTTGTAACGGCAAGTATGTGTGACACATAGATAGGTACTTTACTTATGCAGAAACAGCATTCACAGTTTGCAATCCAACAGTGTTATAAGGCGCACAAGTGAGAACACCGCCATAGGTTATTTTGGCGACTTAACAAGATAAAATGAAACGTTCTCGGCGCGGGCGCAGCGCAGGACGGCATTAAAGACATTATCGAGCTATCGATCTGCGTCCTTAAAGCGGTTCGCAATTAGCGGTTACAGAGATATGCACTCGAAATTATTAAAGGAGTGAGCGTAAAAGAGGGTTAACTTTTTACATATTTTTTTCTCTTCATCATCGTATCGCTGAGTATAGACTTTTTTAATTCTCACACTCCTCTGCCACTGCCAGTCTAATTTCGTTTAATACAGTTATTTACTAGACTTTTTATTTTTTTCATTTTGGACCTTGTTTACTTAACCTTAAATAATGTAAAGTAGTGTTTTTATTCATACGTTAGTTACGACAGAGTTTCGAATTACTGACTTTTGTGTCTAGTTGGCACCTTTACTACTTCTGATAATCTTCAGGCCTTTATCACAGCCATTTTCAGCCAATTTCCAAAATTATTTAGAGCAAAAGGTATAAATGCGTCAAACTAGCTGAACATTAACAGTAAATAAACAAATTTTCTGCTCGGAACTATTTTGGCAAGCTCTAAATTATATATTTATACATCCAATGTGTTATAGTTATAGTCGTACAAACTTTTATTGAATTCAAATCGTGTCATCAAGATAAAAAATACAATCGTGAACAAGTTTGTTACTTTAGTAACTACATATTCATAGACAGACCAATGGGTCATCGTTTTCTGATAGCGTATAATTAGGTTCTGAACGGAATAGGAACAATTCAACTAGACTAGTACTTTTGGGCAACTTCGCTCTATCGTTGATTCAGTCATCTGACCTAAACCCTAAACTAAAGTCAAAATCAGTTCCTTTGCAAAAACTACAAACTTACCTATGCTTTCTCCCACAGTATTATGTTCTCCATATTTTCTTAACTTGCCGCGAGTGCGTTCTGCGGACCTCCCGCACGAGGCGACGGCAGGCCTCCGCCCCCCGTCCTTAAGAAATTATCACTAAATTGAGAGATAAAAGCCTCTCGACGCGATAATAACCTATTTTATTTATACACAAGGATAGATCGCCACCGATTTGAGCGCTTACTCACGCGAAAATGAAAGTTGTTCGAATGTTATTGTGAGGATATTAATTTTTTTACTTATTGTAGTCAACCTTTTTTACTTTTGATTCGATACTGGCCACTAAATATCGAATAAAAGAAAAAGAAAGTAATTTGGTTTTTATTCGTTCTAACGGCGTTCGTGTAGTATTTTTTACAGAGGTTTCGGCCAGTAACTTAAGAATAGACTAGAGAATAGAGGACTTATTTATTAAAAACCTTTTTTTGTTGTCAATTAGATGCTGGCCGCTGATTATAAAAAAAGTATTTTGTTTTTATTCGTTCTAATGGCGTCCGTGTAATATTTTTCACAGGTTTCGGCCTGTGACATGAATGTAATTTTTTGTGCTCTCAGCTTACTTAAATGCAGACCATTTTCGAAGTGAAAAATCCCTGGAAAAATAATTTCAGCATGCATTTCAAGATATTTTCTGCCAGTACATCGGGCAAGCTCAAAATCATGGCCGAAAAGTTTGTAGAGGATTAAGAATAGTTCTTGATTTAATTTTAAAATCATTTAAAAATACACACATATTTTATTAGCAACAGAATATTATTTAATCTCTCTGCCACCTGGTCTTACGAATCTCCTACCAGTCGCACCACACAACGGTACCGTCGGTGGCCGTCAAAGCGTCAGCAGCAGGCCTTAAAAGGCTCTGTCACTTACAGGCTTTCATAACACGTAATAAGATGCAGGGGTCGTGAGCGCGGTCACGAGTCGCGAGTCGCGAGGCGCCCTGGGCCGTGCGACCCGCTTTGTCTTATTTCACTGTGAATGTGTCGCTAATTATCGTCGGTGAGCCTTTTAACGAGCGAGATAATGGTACGTGAAGTTTGTATAATTTATATTCATATAAATTATTGTCTATGGCTTTATTTAGGTTACTAACTTAAATTTATCTCAAGGATTTTTAACATCTAAGCTTCCAACAGTCGTCGGTGAACTTTGTCGGCGACCTCAAAAGTTACTAAACATTGTATTTGCAAATAGAATTTTAGTGAATTCCGCGAAAATTTCTTAGAATGCACTCATACAGGTCAAGGTTTGCGCTATCTCGAGAATTTTCCAAATTTTTCATAGCAGTCTTTGCGGTGTTTTTAACGACTTAATATATGTTTGCTCATAAATTTGCCGGCACATTTTACGCGAATTGCCAGACGTTTTATGAGGCGTTCGGTGTTAAGGTGGAATGCGTTGAAATTCGTAGAGGAGCGAAGTTTTGGCTACTGGAAGTGCCTCGTTGACAGACAGGTATCCGCCAGTCTGCAGTCGCCATTATACAGGGTGTAGAGACACAAGAAAAATATATATTAAAAAATGGGCCTTTTCGCCTGTATCGTGAAAAACGACTAAGTAAGAGGCAAAAACAAGGAGTTCATTGCGTTAATCCGCTTGCCAAGCGTGGTTACCCTGTTGTGAACTATTAGTGGGATTGATCCAAAACCTATAAAATTCGGATCAGATCGGATTTAATTTAGCGAGTTCGTAAGTTGTTTTTAGAGCTGATGAAAAACCGTTCTACTCTGGGTATATTTATACCCTATATTGTTTACTCTTTTCCCTGACATCAAAATAGACTTTACGATTGGCTGAAGAGCTTTAGTGATTAAGTTTTCCATTCTATTTTTTAGAAACCGAGGAAAGTTTTCCTGATCGTATATTTTGCTATTTATACTTTTTTTTTAAAATAGAATCCGGTTTTTTCCGGTTCATTAGTCTTATTTAAAACTCTTTATTGGCAACACTATCTATGATACGTTTGATGATCGTAACGAAAATAACGTAGTATTAAACTATAAGCCTAAAACCAGATAAAACTTATAAATTTCTGAAATGTAACATTCGTGATTGCAGCCTCTTGAGACCATCGTCAACTTGTATTTATACCGGGTGTAAGGGACAGCGTACCAGAAACTGATAGGGGTTGCTCAGTCAACGAAACTTAACAACTTTCACCAGGAAATTCTTTCAGGAAATGTAAAAAAAATATTTTCCCATACAAAATAACCTCATCGATCAGACAATTTGTATGGAAAAGCAATAAAAATAATTTGTTTCCTGAGAGAACTTCCTGGTGAAAGTTGTTCAGTTTTGTTGACTGAGCCCCATATCCGTTTCTGGTACGCTGTCTCTTACACCCGGTATACTAAAGTGTGCGTTTGTCGGCTTTATGTACGAAAGCCACTAACTTTATAAAAAAATTTAAAAGTTTGGATGTTTGGATTTAACCTCAGTCGGACCGGGATGAAACCTGGCTCACATAATATTATAGGTATTAATTTTTACCCTGGGAAAATTATCAATTTCTACGGAAAACCTTATTTAACTGTGTGTGAAACTACAGGTCGGTAAGCTAGTTACAGGTAATGCTAGACCCAGCCAGATGCGTTGATTTCCCTTTGCATCTCAATTTTTTGACACGTTCTTGTATCTCGCGGCGGTAATATTCTTATATTCAACCAGACAACATTACCTTCGCAGGTGACTATTTGACCGTAGGTGTACATCCTCGTTCACCTTAACGACAGTTTCTTATTTTTAATGAGATATTAAAGATATTCCTCATAGCAACACGTAGAGATAGTAAGTGTCACGATGGCGTCTCGGCTTACCATAAAAATGCAATTTCTTTCCCCTATAGCATCTATAAAAGTTGGTGAGTGACGGTTGGTTGACGGCCGCGGCAATGCGCCTGCGCCACCGATACGGATCGCGACTCGAAACGCAGCCTTCCAAATAGGGCCTGCTCCCAAATAGGCATCGGCCGACCCAACAGCTCCAACTGTAAGTACACCACATCGAGGACATGCGCGACCCTATTCCGAACCATTCGAGACAAAACAACTCCTCCGCTTCCACATCAGAAAGCTTCAGAAACCTATCGAGTGATTTATTATTTTAATCGTAATCTCTGAATAGGTCTCCGGGCGCCTTTTACCATTGTCTACACGTTTTTGCCCTCTCAGACGATAATGCACATCCATCGAGGACATCCAGTCATCTCCAACCAGTCTAGGGCTAGAGTTATGCTCATAGTATGAATATTTTTCATGCAAGAAATAGTTTTATGTTTTAAAGGATTGCAATGTTGTAGCAATTTACTTGACTAATTGATGGCAGTTGTGTGGGCTTAGTTCTGGAGCGTTGACATTGGGAGGGTCTCTAAAGGACATCTTCCAAGATGTATGGTAAATAGTGCATTTGAGTGGGAGTCAGTGTCGTCTGTCTGGCGCACACCCACCGACTTGTACTGCACTAATATCTCAAAGTATTCGACTTCAAGTTTATCTCTAGGCGGACATATTTACGCACACTCGTCGCCAGTTACGGATCCCTACAAAGTTAGTAATGATTTGTCGTTCGACCACTACACATTAATGTATGTCGTTTTGGTTCTTTCTTTTGCTGTTGTAAAGTAGTCGATAGATATCGATGTATCGACTTCGCAACCACTTCAACCAACGATTAGTTTTCACCGTGACATAATCAGAGGTGATTAACTGAGATGTGTGATTGAAAAACTTAGACATAAAGATCGTTCGTCGAGCCATATGTCGATTTGAAATCCCACTAGATAGAAAATGAAGGAGATAGAAGAAGACCATGAGTGCTATACTTATATCTCCAAATTGATTACGTTTATTCAGAGATGCAGCCATCAGTCATACTGAGAATATAGCAGATTTTAAATAGTGTGGTGGATTATGCATGCGAGCAGACGGGCGGCCCTGAGCTATCGCGGCATTGTATTCAAATCCCGGCGCGCCACCGAGCCGCGCGGCGAGCGGCGCCCGCGCAGATATGTCACAGTCAATGAAGATACGTACCAAGAATCCCATAAAAACTCCTCTGTACCTGAAATTTGGTAGTGATCAAATTAATTGTACTCCTATTATAATATTGGATTCATATTTCTTGGAATCACAAATACAAATATAAATCATTTACCTATATCATAATCAAATAATAACGCCACAATGCATTACCTACACAAAATAACTTCAGAATATGAAATGGGCATAAGCACAGCTTACAGCTGGTTTTAAGCCTATATACCCTTATAATCACTATAATATTATAAATTGCGGAAGTTTGGATGTACGAATGTTTGAATGTTCGTAACTCAATCACGCTTAAATCACTGGACATATCGGGATGAAAATTACAACACACAATAGGTAAGGTCCTAGAATTAGAAAAACCTAATTTTCACGGGAAAACTCATTTAATGCTAGTATGACAAAGAGATAATATCCTATTTGGTAGAACAATGCCCGACCTGCAGCGGTTGATGGGTTATTATTTTTGGACACCCTGTATGCCCCCCCAAATAAGCGGGATAAGGGCAAGCGAATGATATATAAATATTATAAAAACGATAAAATAAATGAGTTGAGTCATTTTGTCACTTCATTGTCACCACCGTTACAATGAGGATAATAAATAGATTTGTTAATTTATTATCAGTAAATCAAAGGATTAATTTTATTAAAAGATTATGAAGCGTAACACTATCTTCAAAATATAAATAACTAACTGTGAGTCTCTATTTTGCAAAGAGATGATAAGTTAATTAATTAATCATCACTTATCTCCAATTTATTAAAATTGTTGGTAAGTTAGTATTTTAGGATTTTTAGATTAAAAAAATTACAGTTCATATTCAAATTAAAACTTAAACTAACTAATTACATCACAAAGATAGGGCGATTCAATTTTTCAAGATGCATGTGGAGCAGTATTTTTCAAAGTT
This sequence comes from Scrobipalpa atriplicella, assembly GCA_029255725.1. NCBI lineage: Eukaryota > Metazoa > Arthropoda > Insecta > Lepidoptera > Gelechiidae > Scrobipalpa > Scrobipalpa atriplicella. Next base: position 20,553 of record JARACY010002159.1, read on the forward strand.
TGGGGTGATTAAAAAGTGGATCGATTACTCAAAACTTTTACTACTTTTCTGCCCAGCGTTTTTCTGGCGGAGGAAGAGCTGGACAAGTTTTAATTTGAATTTCTACTTTCGTCATCTACTCCACTTTGCTCGGTCTTCGGTATGTTTAGGAGGCTCTTGTCTGTTTTCAAGGCTCCCAGCCAGCGCTTTTACGGTCTGCTGCGTGATCTAGGAATTGGACAAAAACTGAAAACAAAGATACACTGATTCAAAAAATTCAAATTTACCTACGTTAGTGATATATTATATCCCTGCGCGACCTATCCCTCTACCGCATCGCCCGCCGCCGCCGGCGCATACCTAACTCTCATTTGTAACAAAACACCCAAGTGCGTAAAGCGATGTCACTTTGTATTATGATTAGTACGGTCATGTACCTACGGTGTTGTGGCGATCGCGTTTAGTTCACTATTTGTTAGGCTAGGCAGTGTTACATGACCTAACACTGGTAGGCAATGAACTCTGTTTGCGATTAAATTACGCTAAGTTGTGTCAGGTTTTGTTTACTTACGCCTTCGCTGAGGTAAACATGTAGTTTTCTAGCTAGGTAAATTTGTTACGGTTTAGATTCCAAAGACAACATAGGTAGATATTTAGCGCAAAAAAATATTACAAATTTTTACCGGAAATAAATTAACTTCAATTCAAATTACTCGCTCTTGTCTTGATACTTGTTTTCACTTCTCGATTTCACAATCCTTTTCGCTTTAAATTAGGTAATTTATGCGTCCAATTTTTGTGCCTAAAGCCGGGTTCCAAATTTAAATTTTAATTAGAGCGACCACCGCCCGTCTCCAAACAAGTATAAATAAGAAAATATAAATAACGCTTTTAGTAGCCGTTGCGTCGCCACTTTCCAGAGATAAGCCGTCATAGTGCCAAACCATAATAAATAATGTTCTTCATCAAGTTTGAATAAAGAATCAGGCTTTTCAGCCAGCTGTGGGTAAAATCTGCCGGTAATAAAAACAATGCTATCAGGATCATAAAAAACACACCTTTTTTGTGTCTTGTAAAAGTATTTTAGAATAATTATTGTCTTACGTAAATAATTTTAGATTTCATAACAAGTTTAATTTATCGCCACGCAATACAACGATATCAATACTTGAACAATTTCGCGAAATCGTCGAGTATAGTACGATCTTATCAGATTTTATATACGCTATCTCTGTTTGATTGATAACGATATTAATAGACGTTTGTATCGTAATTGTAGGTAATTTAGATTTTAACCACGTGTTAAATAATGTGGTATTTTCTTTTATCCGAAACAATTTATGTTAATTTTTAACGCAAATTAAAACTATCTTTAATTTTTTCTTTCAAATATTGATATTATGATGATAAAAATAAAATAGAGTGTTGAAATTCTATGGTTGAAATATGAAAATATTGGAATATAAAAAAACCCTTACCTTTTAATTTTACAAATCCTTTCATAACATATGGGTACAGTAATAAAAAAAGCTAAAGCCATGCAGTAAGAAATTCTGTGTTTGAATAAATTTTATTGCAAATGATGATTGTGACGTCCATAATCATCTGCATTAGATTTTGCACTTAATTTTACATCTTCCATTTAAATAGCTCTATATATTCCGGTAAAGCGATATTCCTGCAAAGCCTTAGGGAAACGGCTGCACCTTATTATTGAGTTAAAATGTAAATTATGTGTAAGCAGTAATTTCTATTCCTTTTTACGCAGCGCCGGCGGCTTGTTTGACTAGTCTGCACAAATTAATGTTCGCGTCACTAGTATATAAACATAATATTATTGCCCAAGTGCGTGAAGCAGAAAGGGGCAAATATTTTCATGCGTTCTGGTTAGAATGACACGCCTCAGATGTTGATAATCAGATCAGTGTGCCGGATTGGTACCGGTGACTGGCATTCGATCCAGAAGTTTTTAAAAATTCTGATACCAGAAGTCCAATAATGGGACGTTAGATCCCAAAACTCACTCAATATAAAATTACCCGTCGCATCTGTTACCTCGTTATACTCGTATTGCGTTGTTTATCTTTTGTAGATTTGTACTCAATTAACAATTCGACTTCACTTTCACACATCGAAATAAAACACTCTTGTTTGTACACACAACTCAACCCACAACCGGACAGACATAAACAATCGCGAGTTTAGAGAACGCAGTCTCCGTCACCGCGCTCCATAGTAAATGTTTCACGCCATATTGTACAGTTTATTAACGCGAATGTTGGCATCCCCGTCTGCCCATTAATCTCCATATAATTAAATGATCAAGTGAAATTATATTTAGCCCAGGAAACGGGGCCGTGCCCACGCGCGTCTCGTGGCGTCTTCTACCGGACCAGTGGGAAAAGTGGAATTTTTAACGTGTTGTTGGATCGACGAAACAATATGCCTCTAGGGGTATAACCAGGGGAGCAATGTGCCTTAATATAAGGACCAACCTCTTATACTCACTTGTAAGTTAAATATTCGCATTTAAAGGCATTTTTATCTGAACAAAACATATTTTTCCCATACAAAACTACTTACCATTCTGCTAGATTTATTTTTTCATAATTCGATCTTGTGAATAGTTGTTCAGTTTTATATATTTATCGTGTTAAGTTTATAATTATTTACCCTTTCCTCTAAATTACAAGATAGGAAAAGCTTTAGGGGGCGTGGCATGCGTGGCGCCATTGAGCTAAAAATGGACATATCTAACACCTTACTTTTCGCACTTGTGTGTAAGTAATTATGTGTGCATATACGCAGATATGCACTAATTGGTGTTGAAACATGGCTGCGGATTAGCAATAATCTATCTTTAGCATAAGTCTAACTAAACAAACAAAATACCTTTACCTACTAATATGCAGTAAAGTTTATTTATTTATTTAACAATTTATTTTACACAAAAAATACATAAAAACTGGACATAAAAAACAAGGACACAACACGCACTGCAAAGTTATGTTTATTTGGTCTTTATTTTCGATTAAATATTTATTATCCCCAATCATACAACTGCACTGCATACCCTCGCACACGCAGGATCCATCTTCCTAGGTTATCGCGAAAGCTTTTCCACCCTGATATCGGCCACAAAACCATTAATGAGAGTTCTTGTTAGGTGAAATCGCTTAGGAAAAATCTCAAGTCTTATTAACATAGTAGTAGAGCTAGTTTATTCATAATTGGCGGTTGTCCCTCCCTAGCAGTGCGTGCAGTCGCCCCGCCTGCGCCCGCGCCTCTTGCAGATAAATTGCGATCATAATACTGCGCGACACCGGCCCGGCCCGACCACAATTAAAATTTGCATTCTTGTCGTCTGATTGATAACTCTGTTGGGTAGGTGAGGCATTTGATTCGGGTAGGCGTATTCACGGGCATAATTTTCTTTCTTTGTTTTGTCTTCCGACGCATTGAAAGAACTCTGCGTTCATGTTTATTGCAAACATACATAATTGTTGTTGAGCCGTCTGTCTGATGTACGGCCGACAGAAACGTTAGCGTTTGTTTTTGTAAGTGATTCACTATTCACTAGACTCACAGCTATATTGACCTTGTTCCTACAATATCACGATACAAAGGACTCACCTATATCTCTGACAGATAATAATGTAAACCATTTTTTAAATGCGGGAAAACTATGTCGTAACGATCGATATTTCTTGTAGAAATATGCAGCTTGGAAAATTTCGGGGTTCGGTGTTGACCAGACTTTGCAAAAAATAGAGATTTGTTTTTATGAGTTGCAACTGTCCGAAGTGTCCGTTGCGTATTGCGGCCGGGCATTCGTAGAATGATAACCAATAAATTATATGCGTGATATTTTTGTGGAGGCACTTGGCGGTCGGCCACACTTCTGGATCCGTTATCAGTCGCTGGGCAGCGATCAGCTTCACTGATTTCTCAAGCTCTATCCGCGCGAACGCTGAATCTGAATGGAACACTTTCAATCTCCTCGGACGCTCCCAATATGGTGTTCAGTATCTTTTTAAGTGCACCTTGTGCCACTTAAACTGTCTACACCTCGTAAAACTGTCTCAATATAAGTCTTCCGAAAATTATAAGAGTATAAAGACAACGTCGGCGGTCACAAAAACGCTCTATAAGGAAGGCGAATGATTTGTATGATTTTTATGGTTCCTACTAATTGGTTCGACGATGTAAACGGCCTTTACGTCGCCTTCTTGCATTTTAATCAGGATACACTGGAAATAAACATATATGAGTTGAATTATGGGCATATGGAACGAGAAGAACCAGTCACTATTGCGACAAGCAGGCGCCGCCGCCGGTCGCGCGCCGTCAATGAAATCTACGAGAATAAATAAAAGTTTAGGAAAACTGGCTTCTGCTTCTGCTACAATAATATTATGACGACGAAATACGAGTATTTGTATTTTTGTTTGTAATGAATTACTTCTATCCACTACGACTGCTAAATTAAAATGATTACTATCATAAAACATTATTGAGTCTTTGACACAGAAAAAAATGACAGTTACTACATAAAAAGTATTTGTCATATTTCTGTTTCTGTGTATTCTAGGTGTACTTTGGCGCCTAGAGACGCTACAAATTGTATTTTCAACAAACAGTTTTGTTTTAATTGATTAACTGTTCTGCTTCATATATTAAGCGCATAAATTGTATGTCTAGACGAGACATAAAATTGGTGTTTATTTGACGTTCGAGGCGCAAAAAAGGCGTCAAAATAGTTTCGCAGTGGCGCCTGTTTAACAAGCTTACCGCACCAGAGCATACCTGCGCAAATACAATGCTCATTCCGAAGATTCTATAAGCTATGTGTTTTTTATTATTATAATAATGAATGATTTACGAATGTTCAGTGTTAATTACATGCTCTTTCAGCGTCTTATATTAGGTTGCATTTGACATAGGTCATTCTACCGCTATTGACTCTAACAGTGAGTTTGAATTCTTATCAGAAATAAAATTTTCAATACAAAACGACCTGTCAAATCCATACTTAATATGGATCTCAATCTTCAGATCGCTTTATAAATACGAGCCTAAGTTTCGCGTCGAATAAGTATTCCTCAGGTGTGTAGCTAGGCTTATACTTAAGGCTTCATTAACACTGGGACCACCAATGTAGGGATGTGTCACATTGGCATGATTTGCGGCGGCAGCAGGAACTGTCGGCGACGAAGTTGTCAACCTTGCCTTGAAGACGAGGGACCACCTAGATACCTCGCCAGCTCGCCAGACCATTTAAATGCTTGAATAATGAGAATCATTAATAAATACCGTCGCGAGGAAAATGTATGGCATACAACGATCAGGCGGTTTGCGTCGATATATAATATGTTACTCTTCGTTACAGTAAAATAATTTATTGGATAGTAAAAATTTTGCAAAATTGAGTAGGTCTAGGTACTTAGGTAGGTACTGTTTTTAAGAAAATTTGATACATGTAAGTACCTAGCTACAAAAATTTATAGTCTAAGCGGAGAGCGATTGCAGAGTCGGTTTAAAAACTCGTCACCTAAATACATTTCAAATAATTAAGATACTGTGCAGGTTGTTTTAGGAGTACCTAGCTTCTTCATATTCTATATTTTTGTTATGACCACAAAGCAAAGTAAACATTGACAGTCACAAAATACAAGAGTTTTCTTTCAAACTGAAGGAAAAATGTGGCTTGAATTTATCTTTTATCTTGCTAATTATTATGTCTGGTCCGGTAAAAAGATGTTTGAATAAAACGGACTATGAAAATGATAAAATCAGTCAGATATTGCCAACCCAGTCACGGAAATACCAGCTGTGCAGTTACAGCTATACCTACAGACTTACATGATTAACTCACTACAAAAAAAGTATAAATTTACAAGTAAGTACCTGGGGGAAACCACTTAGCTATCCGTAATTTTTAAGAGGAAAAATGGCTTATTTTCCTTTTGAGTGTTATTAATTAATGTAAAATTTCAGTAGACAAAATTTATACCTTACTAGATTTCCGCCTCGCGTTTTCACCCGCGGCTTACTGAGTTTTTCCGTGAGTATCAGGCATTTTTCCGGGGTAAAAAGTAGCTTATGTGTTAATCCAAGGTGTCAGCTACCTCCATACCAAATTTTATCAAAATCGCTTTAGTCGTTTAGACGTGAAGAAGTAACAAACATACATACACACTCACTCACAAACTTACGCCTTTATATATTATTGGATAAGGTGAAATTTTATATTATAGTGTAGGATAGGATAGGATTATAAGTACCTACTTTACCATCCCTCTAGGTTTGCCAATCCAGTAATTTATTAGTATGCTTTAACATTTTGGGTCAACATGAAAATCACGAGCAAACCCATAAATAATTTTAAAAATCTCAATTGTGATAGTCCAGGAATTCAGTTTTATTTTTCAGTATTTTTATTTATTGGCTTAGTGTTCAAAATATTCTGCGAACCAATTTACAACCGGATGCTGTAAAAAACAGAAGGAACCATAATAGGTGTTAATTGCTACCTTTAAACCCTTTTGAGTCCATACTGACGGACTGCTTTTGGACCGCAAGCCAGCTGCAGCATAACAATTGCAACACAGTTTTGTGCAGTCGAGAAAAATGCCAACCAAGTGCTCTATCTGCGCACTTGCATTTTGTTAGTCTAATTTAGAATCGTGTAGCGACTTTTCTCTGCAGTCAGTATTTAGTCGTTTAGATTGAACCCTCTGCACCTCTGATTAAATTGACATTTTAGAAATGTGACTTGCACGAAAACTGCATTTATGCTGCTGACTTGCATTCTTCATGCAGACGGTCTGTCTAACCTCTTGGGTGTTAGCAAATGGGTGGCGCCAATTTTTTATTGGAGCTATTTGTTTCCGTTCACATTTTAACGTATAAACATTACTAATTAATTTAGTTCACACCATAAATTACTATTATTATAGAGCTAAATAATATCGGCGAAATACAAAGCTGCCAACTAGACAAAAACTAGACAAAAACGCTTGTTTGAATTTGCATGTGCGATAAATTTTATACATGTATTGCGTAGAAATACACAGCTCGGCATTTTGCTAGATTTCCGCATGGTTATGCCATAATTTTGATATTTTACTAGTGAAATCAATAGCAAAATAACTTTTTTCATTCCATCTGCCACTCAGTCAAAGTAATTTGACTAAAATGGCTAAAATATAAATTATATTGATAAAGCTGCTATTTACAGCGAACTAAAATTAGAATAATCAAAACTCTACCAAACCTGTGCAAATTTTCTCAAGGTTGGTAGGTTAGGTACTATTACTTAAGTTATGATTATGACTCAAGCCAGTGCGACAGGAAAACTTAATTTATACTTGTATGACGTGTGTATGAAACATGAGAGTGCCCCAGGTGTGTCGCTATATGTTAATTAATGGACCTCCAGACTGTTCGACGCTTCGCGTAGACAAAGGCCAAAAATACGCTTTGTCTTCTAGTCATATTATACATAGTATCTTTTCGTGGGCAATAAGAATAGAAGTTTACCCGCAGTAAAACTAGGCTATATTACTGCGCTGGTGGTCAAATCAGATAGCCTGCGACCACCATCCACTAGGGTCTGGGGGTAAATAGAAAAAAAATCTCTTCACATAGCTTATAGTTCTATGACAAAGCTTGAAATTTCACAGAAAAGAGTCACCCCAAAAATGGATTTTAAAAGTTGAAAATGACACAATGTTCAGCTGGAGGAATATCAAACTATTTAGATATACACTTCACCTTTATGGTGACTTTTGATAGAAGGATAAAGAAGAAGATAAAACAACTATGATATAATATCCTTTTCCTGCTAGTAACTTTTGTCAATTTTCAGCAAAGAGTCGCTATTGTCCAAGCTATTAATTCGCTAGTTTTTTGTCATACATATTGTATGAAACATGAGACCGCCCCAGGTGCGTGGTCGCGCCTTATGGTAATTAATGAACCACCAGACTGTTGGTCGCTATGCTCGCTGATTAGGCTAAATAAATATTCTATATTGACCTATTAACTACCTACCTCACGTATATTATATTATAACTTGAAAAGAAATCCAGTAGAAATCATTATTTGCTTGAATAGAAATAACCTTCCGAAATTATTGGGCGGGGCAGCCGATCTTATTGATAAAGTGCTCAGCAATTTCTGCTACCACTGTTGGCGAAAAGAAAAGTATTGCAACTTAGATGCATTTTCTGAGTGAGACGGTAATATTTTGTTTTATTTAGGTAATCGAATGCTAAAATTGGAACGGGCTCGAACTTTCGCAGGATATTTTAGACGTGTGAGAGCACTGTCCCCTGCTCGATGTTTGAACCGTATAGTTTGTACGTATGTGCATTGGGACATACATGACTACAGATCTATTGTTAGCCATACAATTTAACTAAAAATCTAAATAATTCTTAACATATCCAATATATTTTATCCTATATCGCTCTACATCTACAATATAATATTATCAGTCATGCATGACATACAAGATTTTCATCAAAAATTAAAGTTACAATAACACAAAGAAAGATACATGATCTTTTACCAAAATTGAGACATGCATAAAGTCATGCTTTTAACCTTTATGGATTAGACAGAGAATCAGAACATTTACGGGGTATTATACGTAGATAGGGATAAAAAAGGTATTATTCTCAAAATTACAGAGTTCATGAATTTCGTTTTTACTAAAGAATTAATGTTTAAACTGTGTAGAGTAATGACATTCCCTTTAAAGTGAAACAGTAATAATTCTTATTAGTAGTCCGATAGACACCTGTTGCCGACACTTGATACCTCCGCGCTTTACATAATCCGCGGGTACGCCGCAGCCGCCTCGTTTAAACACCTGAATCATAGAATAATCGTTTTGACGCATCTGCAGAACCGACATTTAATATTACCAAAGATTTCGCCATTCAAATGAAACGAAATCCTCTCCGCCTCATGATTTTCCGACCAGTTTGAAAAACGGTTGACTTTTTGCCTCTGGGCATTAAATAGAGTCCCTGCATATTCTTTATGCCACAACTCTCTCCCCAACACATGCAAGTCGAGCTAGTCATACCTAATCAACAGGGTCTCATCAAGACTACGTCAGCTGCAGAATCCACCACAACAAAGTCTATAAACCTAGGTCATGTTTATGTACACAAGAGAAATCTCGCCGTGATTCAATTCGATGCCCACGCAGCTGCCTGCGCCTCAATGATCCTCGCTTACCGCCCCCGATAAGTGCAACAAGATCTATTACAGCACCTACTCACACGCACCGTTTAAACCAGTCAGCGCGTCTGCCACACTTGTCAAAATATCCGGTTTTACGCTAATTCGAAGCGAACAATTTATACCTCACCCACACTCCCTGAAATATGGCGCTCTCAAACCTTTTATGTAGACGATTTATTCATCCAACTCCCGCTTGAATGAACGTGTGACCGTTTGATATGTAATTTATACTTATCGTGATCTATGACACAATGCAGCAGCCGTGAGGCCGTGCACAGCACGCTCCACAGACTACAAATTGTACTTGCCGCGATTATACGTATCGATTATTATAACGTTGACATCCAATATGAACAAATGCGTGAAGCTATTAAGGTCGCGATAATTTTCCGACGTCCTGCGGTAATTTCCAATAATAGTTCGAATAAAAATAAAATTGAGTGCGAATCCCTTAAACAGATCGTGAAAGAAGTGTGTATAGGACAGTCGTCGCCAATGCTTCATTTCCCTGGCGAAGAAATTTTGGATTCCCGCCAACGTTTCCGAGAACCCAAGAGAAGGTTACGAGATGTCTCGCCTCTCTTTATATGCTTAAATTACGCTGGAGATTTTTATACGTCTGGCCGATAGTCGGACAAACGCGGTTTTTTTGAAATACGGTTTATTTCCTCTGACCCAGACACAAGTGTCGAATGTCTGGCAACACATGAATTTTAGACTGCTTCTATTCTAACATCGTTAATATATTAATAGAGTCAGGTGTCACTTTGCGCAACTCTATTATTATAGAGAAATGCAATCTATATTTAGTTCTTCCGCACATAACATGTGATGTATGTAACGTCTGTAAACAAATTCAAATTATATCCGAGTTTCGTCTATAAACAAATTCAAATTTTGCCTTGAAATCTTGTCGCACTTATTAACTGCTTTTAAATACATAATTCTACTTCAAAATATCCTTTAATTTATTAGGGGAGCCCATGACCATTATGTTTCAATCTGAGTTTGTTTATAAATTTATCAAATCGTGATTCGCGCAACATAGAGTCATAAAAACATAATTTTCTTGTCCTTAATTTTTTTAAGCCATTCAGTTTCATAGGTTCCATTTTCTCTTAATAATGCAGTACGATGCATACTCTGGGCGCCTCCTGACACCAGTAATGAGGAAGGAGGGAATATCGACCGAGTTGTATCAGTCCTGCCGTCCGCAGTCATAAAACTATAATTTTTATGTCCTTATTCATCATTTAAGTATTAAAGTCATACAGTTTCATAGTCTCCCTATCTGAATAATGCGGTACGATGCACCCTCTGGGCGCCTGACACTAGTAATGAGGAAGGAGGGTGGACCGGCGCCAGCGCAACAATCTGCCCTGGTTATAAAGTCAGCGGGAGCGGGAGCGGATTTTGACTAGATGCAAAGAGACGTAGACTTCATCGTCCAATCGTAACCTAACACACATACGAATATTACAGCTTTGTCCCATATTTGTGTGTCTATAAAACATAATTACTCGCATTATCACAGCTTTGTTTTCCCGTGGCGTGGGTATCATAAAAGCCGCCTAAGAACCTACATCGGTTACTATCCATTCTCTGGATGTATGTATTTCGTCGACCTACCTCTAGCTTAATATTGGACAGGCTCCCGTTTCCGCTGTCATCACAGGTGCGATAATAACGACTCGTGGCGCGCCATATGGCTACTTATTGCATGATTATCCCTTTACTGTTGCGGCTGATGTAGTAGAGTAGGAAAGGCTTCGAATTGTCCGCTGACGCTCCCGCTTCCGCTGTCATCGTGGCTACGGCCATCAGGATGCGGCAATCACGACTCGTGGCGCGCCATATTGGCTACTTATTGCATGATTATCCCTTTACTGACGCGATATCCGCCACATATCATAGCGTATACGGTGAATTATTTTATCTTTTCTGTCTGAGACATTTTGCGTGCAGGAACTCTATGTCATTTTTTTTATATCTGTCTGAATTGCTGTAAAAAAGTCTTTGCTAGCCGGGTTTAAAAGTGGAAGATTTTAATAACAGATCTACAAAAAAAAATAACTCTTCAAAACAGCCACCGAACCAACCATTGCCACTCCCTTCTCCAAAGTACACGGATAAATTAACTTGAATATTTATAAAAACTAATTTTATAAGATAAGACAGACTGTGAAAACATTCTTAGAATTAAATGTAAATATACGAGAGAGATCACTAAACAATAACTGGAAAACGCATTCGTAACTTTCCATCACGTGAAACAAGTCCTATAACAGTGCCTTACAGTAAAACACATATAAACATATAACTAAAGTGTAGAGATCAATATGTTCTCACGCGTTGCCTTATCAAAGTACCCGCACAAGGGGTTAATTAAATAGTTACAAGAGAGATATCGTCGACGGCTATTTATAGTGAAGATGGCGCCTTATCCGATACTATCGGCTATCTGTGACATATCGACATATACCTCTTCTGTTTAGTAGGCAGAATTGTAAAGAGAGAAACTTTTATTTGTACCGTTAAACTCAAAACTGAACGTCAATGTTAAAAATTTCTTTCACTGGTTTTAGTCGTTTAAAAAGCTTAAGAATTAAAAACTTTAGAAAAATATTTTGATGGATCTTCAAAATGCTCTTGGAACGATTTGTTATTTGTTCATTAATTCAAAACGTTTTATTATTATTTTGATGAGAGAAGTAATTAATATAACTGTAAATTATTCTACCTTATGCAAAACACTCGATGACACCACGATGTGCCACGACATCGAATCTCATTAGGTTCAAACCTTTTCTAATGCCTGACAGAAGCACTAGCTGCGAAGAGTTTACTACCCTACGTTCGAATTTCAAACGCGATGCGGCACCTTAGCATCTTTGTTAGCATTACAGCCTGCAATTTTATTTTTAGCCGTTGCTCACGAGTGCGGTATGTAAATGCGGCAGTTAAGTGCGCCGGCGCAGAGTCGTCTGTAGCTGAAGATATAAATCATACACGTGTAAATTTTATCGACATTGCTAATACCTTATTCAATTACACTTTGGACCCCTTTAAAGATGTTCAGAGATCGAAACCACGTGTCAGTTTTGGAGGGTCTATTTCGAAATGTCGAAGAATTTTATTTGACTATAATATGAGTAACTTTCATTAATATCGCAGTTGCAATGTTAACAATGTGTGCGATAAGATGTGGCACGTAAGCCGTCGTAAAAAAACTAATTAAATTAATTTAAGGATACTTTACAGTACAGTGGTATTGTTGCGGTGCGGTCTGCGGTTTGACTTTTTAATAAAAACAGTGATGTTAAAAAATAAAGCTCCGAGAAAATTCGCTCTAAGAGATTAAGTAAGTAATGTCAAAAGATCCAAATAACTAGATCAATTTGTTACGTAAGGAATCCTAAAACCTGACAACAAGGTCGTTAACCTCTCGCTTATCGCAAAAGCGTATCAATGCGTCGAGATAAACGGAGTAGATAGAAATGAGCCTTGACTGACCTCAAGTTTCCAAACGAGAAAGTTTTTGGGCCCCTGCCAAGTTAACCCCTTAAAAGGTAGAAGCTGTTGAGACATCATGTGGAGCGGTTGCAAAAACGCACCTTTCGCTTTATTCAACTATACAATGTTTTGATGTGGAGTTCAACGACCCGCAGTGTCATCAATGGCCGATTCTCAGCTGCCCAGTTTTATGCTGATTATAAATTGTCACGGCGCCTACACTTGTACGGGGATTCTCTTAATAAAAGTCTCTTATGTCATTGATGCGCTATTAAGTTGAAGATACGATTGCGAGTTCAGCTGACCTACCATAAATCTTGCAGAAATCGCATGATTTATCGGCATGATGTGTGTAGCCTTGCCGTGCCTTGTTTGTTTATTATTAGAAATTTTCCTCCTCAACATAAGAACGTTTATATATTTTTCTAAAATAATCCTAGATGTGGATGGACTTGTAATAGTCGTAGACCGCCTACGTTCTCATGAGGCCCTGGTACACCTACTGAACATAAAATGGGCAGTCTAGTCCAGGTCAACTAATGTTGTTGCTATGTAAATTGTACCGTCGATGTAGATATTTATTGGATGGACCTTAATAGCAACATGTTGTGGGATGCGATGAGGCGATATGTTTTGGTCTGGATCTTTATTTGTGACTGCTGCAAGCTCCAACGGTATTTCGTTTAGTCTTCGGCTCGGCTTTAGCTCTGAATTTACGTCGTGTTTTGCAAAAGATTGCTTTATTTATTCTTGTGCTTTTTGCGAAAACATTATCTTCAGATTTTTACTGGCGTGCCCTCAGCGAATTTATATTTTGGGATTTTGCAAAGCGTTTAAAGAATTTGATGATTGACGGTACATGGATCTTTTGGACAGCCAAAATATACGTCTGAAATTATTATTTCTTTGTTTCAGAATGCCAATTCGGTAAACAAGCAAAGGAGCTTGGGTCGACGTGGTTCGCGGATCTTGGGCCTCCATTCGGGATCATGTACTGCATCAAATGTGAGTGTATACCGGTGAGTATTTACGACATTATAGTTATCCAATATCCTGCCACCAGGACCACTAGTACCACCGAGTTGTAACATCCACAATGGACCTTGCTCCTTCTTTTTTTTTATTATCTGGAAAAATTCTCCAAAAAATTAGGAAAATTATTCTGTTTTTAGTTTTTTAATATCTTTATTAATGACTGAGATATTAAAGCTCAAAGTGAGCTCTTCCGCACGAAGAGAGTGGCAGACGGCCCAATATTCAATCGCTCGCAGTGACGTCATCTGTATACGCGGTGCACTACGTAGTACTAGTAAGTATGTATAGAAGTTTAAATCGCGAAAGTTGATATTTGTCAATGTACTATTATGTGAGTTTTCCTCAGTTGATTAGGACATTGTAGGGCTGCAGCATCATCACCTGATATTATACAGGGTGTAAAAAAAGTACTAGGTTCCTTTAAACCACATGTTCTACTAATGATACCAAACAACTTTCCCAAAGTTTCACAAAAATTTTCGCTCGAAGAAAAAATTGCCTTTTCAATACAAAACTGCAGATCCCGGAGAGCATCTTTGTATGGAAAAGGCAAAAATTTTTTTCGAGCTAAAATTTTTGTGCTTTGGGAAAGTTGTTTGGTATCATTAATAGAACATGTGGTTTAAAGGAATATAATTAGTACTTTTTTTACACCCTGTGTAATAAAATGAAAGATCCTCGAAAAAACGGTAAGGTGGCAGTCCCGATCGTTGTCTTTAATCTATATCTGCGAAAGGTACCTATATATTTTAATCCAAAAAAATTACGGCGATCCGCAAATATTTTTTATTTTTTGAATGTTATTCGGGAAGGAGATTGCCTGCCGTCATAGGACTTATTAATATTTTAAAGCTACTTAATGTAGCAGCCCGCGTGCCGGGGTTGTTAGACGGGACTACTAAGGGTCGTATTTATAATCAGCTCTCAAGAGTGACAGCGAATTTGAGTTTGTATCAGAAATGTCATTTCAGTACAAAACGACCTGTCAAATCCAAACTTAATATTGCTGTCAATCTTGAGATCGCTTTATAAATACGAGCCTATATATACTTTAAACGAGATATTTTAGTATGATCACCATCTTGAAAAAATAACTAAGGCCGGTATTTATAATCAGCTCTCAAGAGTGACAGCGAGTTTGAGTTCGTATCAGAAATGTCATTCCAGTACAAAATTACCTGTCAAATCCGCACTCAATATTGCTCTCAATCTTGAGATCGCTTTATAAATACGAGCCTTAGTCTCAAAAATTACATGTCAGAGGTTAAAAACTATGATGAATACTGATGTCAGAGGTTTACAACTATGATAAAACCTTATGACAGAGTTTTTAAACCACCTAAATAGTTCATCTAATATGCCTCTATCATGGTTTGTGTAACTACCACTATCAAAGACAACGATCGGGCCTGCCACCTTAACGTGCCTTCCGAGGAGCGGATTTTTTTATTTTACGTCAGGTGATGCAGGCTGCATCATAACCAAACTGAGAAAATTCCTACAAAGTAATAAATTAACATATATCAACTTTATGATCCTCCCGTGGGAATCGAATACACGACCTGCGGCTTGAGAGCTTAGTAGACATTCGGGAGCAGGACTACTAGACCACAGAGGCAGTTCACAACTCAGAATAACAAAATATTTGCGATAAAATTAATATTTCTATGCGTGAAACAAATATAACGCAATATAAACCACAGTACTGCATACGCCGCTTTCACAGTTCGCCGCCGCGGCACGTTTAAAGATGACGTCACATCGGCGACACCGCGACCACCCGTAATTTCAGAAATTGAAAAAAGATGCATTAACTTCTCGCGGTCATATCTCTGGAAATACTGCATGTATCGAGCTGAAATAAAAACTAGGGTAATCTACATGATCTAAACACTAATATAAGGTATGTTATAACGTGATATTCGAACCTAGGAGTCTTGTCCATTATATCCACGTGCTCCATTAGTGCCACCGTAAAATAGTGGTGGTACTTGTGGGGCAATAAACCTGGATTGGGCAATATTTTGACTTCCATATTTACAAATATTTACAATGGAGTTAACAAGAGATAATTAAATGTCTCCAAATGGTTCCTGTAAAATAACACACGGTGCTGCCCGCCAGTTCTCTTCGTTTGGCTTGAACTTGGCTGGACACGCTACCGCGTGTCTAAATTTTGATTTTGAACTGATTTTGATGGTCATCAGTGAATGACCAAAAAAGTAATGACTATAAATGAATTGCAGGTGCAAAAGAAACGGCGGGTGGTGGCGAAAGTCCACTGCCGGAATATCAAGAGCGAGTGTCCTGAGCCTTCCTGTGATACGCCAGTGCTGCTACCAGGAAGGTGCTGCAAGACCTGCCCTGGAGACGTCAACTGTAAGTGCTGGAAACTTTCATTTTGTAAATGTTTGTAGCAGCGACGTAGAAGGACATACGAGTAGATCCTGGCAGCTGTCCAATGACGCTCAATCCATGTTTCATTATAGATAGCAGAACCAAAATTGAGCTTGGCAACAATATTAAGTGACTTTTTTAATCTATTTTTGCTTCCATAAGCCTGATCCGCAGTTAAATTCCTGCATGTGTAGGTTAACTTACCTTCGTGCGTTATTAAGAAAGTAGCATTTCGAGAATAACCCTTATTCACTAGCCCTTATTTAGGATTGTTTGGGTAGGTGTAGGACCTCCTTCCTATGCGGTTGAAGGCTGCGTGTGTGGATCACATGCCTTTGCTTATTATTAATAAAATTTTTGATCTTGATTTTATTGATAAAATGATTATTTCAAACATACAAATGTCGTAACATGCAGTACACCAACGACTTTTTGTGGAATGAATGCGGTTTACGGTATTTTTCGCAAAATTATCTTTGCTATCTCCCTGTCACTATCACCTCCAGCGAAGTTTTCAACACCAATAATGAGTCAGCTGCTGATTTCCCCTTAACCCTCTTATGTGCTTGCCTTAAGGTTGATTTTAGCACCAAAAGGTAACTAAGGCTGACTGTACTTTCTGCCAACAAAGTTGCACATAAATTATGCATCAAGGCGCATACCAACGTGTAAACAGGTGCCTGTACAAGTTTTATCATCATCATCTGAATATCTCGCGGTTCACACATCAGCTAAGAAAATTATTTTAGTTACCTGTAAATGGGCTGTTTATTATGACAGATAATAATCCAGTCAATGAGAAGTTCTTTTTAGTTGAACCCACATAACAATTCCAACGTTTCTGAAATCTAGTAGAGTGATAAATTTAATAACGATAATTCTTAAAATGAAATATAGACGAAATCTAAAGGCGTAAAACTGCCACTATTGGAGACAGCGATCGGGACTAAGGCCCGTATTTATAATCAGCTCTCAAGAGTGACAGCGAGTTTGAGTTCGTATCAGAAATGTCATTCCAGTACAAAATTACCTGTCAAATCCGCACTCAATATTGCTCTCAATCTTGAGATCGCTTTATATATACGAGCCTTAGTGTCTTCTGAAGAACTTAAAAAGAGAATAGTTTTACTTGTTAGGCAATCAGGTGATTCAGTCTGCTGTAAATTGATTAAATCAACTTGGTGTTTCTCTGGTGGGAATCGATTCTAAGACGGATCTATGAAAGCGTCGACTGCTTAAAGCTCAAGACTGCATAGCTGCGTTTATGATACAACTTTAATTTTAACCTACATCTAATCCGCTTTAAATGCGTAGTGCTCACGTATTATGCGTTTATCAAATTACATAAATATCCTTTTCGAGTGACTGAATCGCCTATTCCTGGGTATTTCTATGAAGGAATGCGTCAGTATTCACTCTCAGTTTCCCGTTTGGAATACTTGAGAGAGCGAAAAGAGATCAGTGTAGTTAGGCCATGACCACGGTGTCAGCGATAGCAGGAGCGGGAGCGGATTTTGACATGAAGCTCTTATTTACATAAACTATGCCGAAAACATGTTATTTGAAATGAATACGCGGTGTAAGAGATAGCTTCCCGCAAACTGATAGGAATTGCTCAGTTAACGAAACTGAACAACTTTAACAAATAAATTCTGACTTTGAAATCAATTTCTTTTGAATTCCACATGAATTTAATGCAAAAACGAGGATTATAAGAATTGGTACAGGTAGAGCACAGTGCCTTATGGACCCAAGAGAGCGCTCTGTTTGCACTAGCCAATCTCCGTGATAATTTTATCGTAAACATGATAATGAAATACGAGATAAGTGAGGTGATCGCTGTTAGCAGCTTCGCTCGAATGCGGTTGCGTCGACTGTGTGTCCACTGTTCCAACGCACACGTCATAGTCATAGTCAAATATTGATAGTCATCATGTCTGTCTTTTAGTTTGGTGCTCTTTCACTCATGTCTAAGCAGCTGAACGAATATCAATAAAATTTGGCAGGATGATAGATGGTATCCTGAAGATAGGCATAGGCATTTATTCTTATGGCATAGGCTACTTTTTACCGCAAGTAAATACCTGTTTTCAACAGGAAAACTCATTTATCCGCAGGTAAATCAGTGTAGCATGGAAAACTAGTATAAGATAAGCGAGGTGATCATTGCTAGCAGCTTCATTTGAATGCGCCTGAGTCGACTGCTTGCTCACTGTTCCAACGGACACGTCATAGTTCAATACACGCATTAAAAATTGACCAAAGGTGTCGATTCTGACAAACACATAATATTTCATAACCTAACTTAAGTTCTGTTACTTTCTCAACCATAAACTCCTCATTTCAAAGACAAAGTTACATAAGCTTCCTTAAATTACCTACTCAAAATTAAAACGCTGTTTTCTTTTTTCATTTAAAGCGTAAGTTTGACAGCGCTGAAATCACGCGTTTATTGAAACTTTTTATTTCATGTCAAAGTTGAGAAAGTTTCAGAGTTGATTTGTCAGGATTGACACCATTGACGTCAACGAGAGAAAGCACATTTAAAATTATCAACGAGACAGCTTTGTTTTTTTTTTATTTGTTTTTGGCAATCGTCAACCCAGATTTGGGTCTAGTTCTTTCTAATCTAACTGGTGAAAGGGTAATGTGTAAATATTTATAAAAAAAAAAAGCCTGGTCCTAAAAACAGTTATCTACTTTTACTTTTTCATTTTAAGTCTGTAAGACCATTGTCATAACTTTTAGGTAAGTGCCTATTTATTTGACTATTTGGGGATCAAAATATTTAGAATCTACTTTCAGCTTTCGTTCTTCTTTCTGTTTTTGGTATCTGATAGAAATCTTTCTCTTCAATGTCCGACGCGAATACATAAGGTTGAAAATCCTCGCTAATATAATGTATGTCAGCCAGTGCATAACGAATTCAAATCACCAATTTTTACAACCATTCACTTACTTAACATCCCATACGACACAATTTAATGATGTCACGTTTGTTTTTATCCAAAAGTGATGTCATACCTCTTTCGGCATGACATTTGATAGTGGTTTAAACGGTTTATTGGCCACATCATGATCATGCTGTTTCATTCAGCTGTTGTCAAACATAAGTTCGTCGCTAGACATGTATAAATTTGACTGGTAATTATTGCCGGCGTCTCGATTACATTGGAAACGTACACCGCCGCCAACAGGTTAGTGACTCACGGGCCATCTGTCGCGAAAACTATCCACATGTGGAAACGTCTGAGCGACATACCACTTTACGTATATTCTGTTTGATAACCGCCATTAATATGTCGTTTATGGATGAGTCCTTATTAGGTAACCCGATAGTACCGCTGCAATTACCCATTAAATATCTAAAGAAACACGTAAATGTGATAAGTATTAGGATACTTTTATGACGATTCCATAAAAAAAGAAAGGTCATCCATATATTTGCAGCAATATAGCGTTGATCATAAATTCTCCTTTTGTATCTCCGCCGTGCTTGATCGACATCGTCCGTCATTCCATTACATTATTTTTTGCTGGAATCGGCAAATTTGCCGACTTTAAAAGGTAATTGCGGTATGTAAGAGAGTATGCGCGCACGCACAGTGACAGGAACTGGCGATGACAAATGACAGGCGGCTCCCACGAGCTCATCAGTACGTTATAGTAGCACATACGAACTGCACCGGCCCTGTTAATCATCAGTTTCCAGTTAAACATCATTATAAACGTCCAACGCCGGATCTTTCCATTGCATTTCACCAAAAGGAAGAGACGTACATTTTTACATGAAATCACGAATTCATCCCTCATATCCTAAGATATGCAGAACGTCAACTGCCTAACAAACGGTTTTCACCAAGTCTGACAAGTATTAAAGGTCAATTTAGATAGGACTACTGCTACTGCTAGAGTAACCCATAGGGCGCTTTTCAACTAGACGGCACGTCAACGGCAACGGCGACGGCACGGTACCGTCGACGATATCGTAGGTGAGATAATGTATGAAAATCAATGAATTTATATGACACGCTTTTCCACTTGCCGGCACGGCACCGTCACGGCATGTCATCGATTCCCATAGATATTGTCACGTGATCGTCGCCGTGCCGTCGCCGTTGCCGTTGACGTGACGTCTAGTGGAAAAGCGCCCATAGAGTACTTAAAGAGTAGTCCGCCCATTACAGAATTATTAGGCGCAGATTTAAATCATTGTATTGTAGATTATTTATAACGCAATTTCTTTAAATGTTGGCCTAGTTTGATCAATTTATCGGAACTGCCTAGTCTTACCTAGGTTCAAGCACCATTTACATCCTTGTCCTTCTATTGTGACCACCTGAGGTGTTTGACATTGACAACGGTCCCGCCGACGCCGCGTCTGACCGCCTCGTCGTCGTCAGCAGGACTATATCGAGAGCATTACAATGGCATTACTCAGATGCACCGGCGGTGCAGAAATGGCACGCACCGTCCCCCGCGCCCCCTCTGCTGCAAATAGCTGGGTGCTGTGCTGCTGGCTATTCTGGGAGCGGCCGTCGACCCGCCGCCGCGACGCCGTCTGTCTTTTAGCGGACACCACTTATTACACACGCATTTTTTGCGGGAAATATCGATGGCGACGTCCATGTCCGTGATATGCGTTGGGCAACCGCGCCGCGAATTTGGCACGTCCACTTACGGGTGTGGCAGTGAAGAGGTTATGAGTTAGGGCGTGCATCTCACAAGCGCTTTTCAGCCAAAGTTTTCAGCCTTTTAAATTTTATTGTATTATTAAAAGTTCTCTTATTTGGAGACTTTCGATTGCCATACATTTCGTCTTTGCGTTTTCGTTTTTTGACGTCAAATCAATTACCAACTTCTGAGGTAAATATCGCACTAATAGCAAGTTAAATTAGCGAAGCTCTACATCACGGCTGTAAAATTTTACAAAGGTAGAGCTTAACCACTGAAATTCACATTTTGCATTACCTTTACTGTATCCGTAATCAATCAATCCTTCTATTTTCACGTCACATTCGGTAAAGTTGATGGTGTGGTGGTGTCTGCTTTCAGATGTTTCGTGTTTAGGTCTTTACCCGCATAAATAAGTTTTCCCGTGGAAATAAAGTTTTTTCCGCCGGTAAAGTAGCCTTTGTCCTATACCAGACCTAACTTCTATGTGTGCCAAGATCCGTTTAATGGTTGACGCGTTATTGAGTAACAAACATTCAAACTTTCAACATCCAAACTTTTTCATTTATAATAATTATTGTATAGAATTTTAGGATTAGTTACTTTGATACAGACAAAATACTTATTATGTGATCGTTTATTTTTTTTGTTAATATTTCTTATACTTAGCGTGCAAACGTTTTGAAAACGTTATTCCTTGACCATTGTAGATGAATTCTGAAACATGACCGACACTAGGTTCCCCTTGATTGCTTGCAGCATTTGCCGATAGTTATTTTATTGCCGGATTCATTGTAATGTCGCTATGGTTTATAAACTTTAAGGCATTGCAAGGCCCTAAGACAGCCATAAAGTCTATCGTAAGATCATAACGATAAAACGCATCAAATCTGATTCATTGTTGTTGCTTTTGTGAACAGTTTGCCGGCTTGAATATTATGGGTAGAAGAAACTGAAAATCTAGGTATGTTTTTTTTTCATTTGGGTGATAGAACAGTTTAGTTACGGCCTCAACATCAGCTAATCCTTGGCTGTGAAATATTATGCGGCCAAAAATATGAGAGGAAAAAGAAATTCTCTTATGTTTATCACAGCATGAAAAATATGGATCGTCACGAAAAAACACAAATCTGTGAGCTAATTGAAAAACACAAAACTGGTACCTATATGAACACCTTGGTTCCGATTTTGTGCATTTTTCTGTAATGTTTTATGTGTACGTGGTTCAAGAGCATGTTCGATGTATTGTATAGTTTATTATTCTTTTAATAGATCGGCGGTCAGTAAAGTAATTCTTAATTGAACTTCTGCCAGGTGGTGTAGTCGTAAAACGTGCTAAATTAATTTCATGTTTTACGCTGCGTCGGAGATGTTATATTAAATATCAATTTTGCACATTATAGGTTCTTACTGAGTAGGTAGGATAGAGTTCTAGATAAATGAAAGTATTTCGTTTGTTTCCAAAATTTTAGGTATATTATGATTGATACGCACCATCTGCGTATGTTTATCAAATTATTCAATTGAACCTAATAAGCGGCGGTAGGCTCTAGTGGCTTTACCTCTAGTAAGGGTATGAAACGTAGCATTTCGTAAATTGCAAACATTATCTTATCAATCAGACACCCTAGCCCCTAGCATCTCTTTCACTATTACCTAGTGTTCCGTCTTTAACACTGTCACAGACGAAAAAGTGGTCACTAGATTTAAGAGCAAACGAAAAATCTTCGAGAATGGATAAAACCGTTGAGTTGAGCAAAGCACAAGTTTGGCAAAAGAAGAGTGAATAAATAATAGTACCACTTTTTCCTTGCCTTCCATGCTGGACTGGGTGTGAGTGAGTGATAGAAAAACATAGAATGCGTCAGCTGCATTTCCCCCTGTGGGCATGCTGTAAAAATCAGCTTAGGGATTCGAGGGTTTCAGTATTGTAATTAAGGCGTGGGCTGACAACCTGTCACTATAGCAATATACAGATCTATCTGGAATAGCCCTCAAAACTTGTCAGACGTGGCGGAACGACGTTTACGCTCTGCCTACCCATAAGTAATAAAGGCGTGATAATATGTATGTACCACTTTTTCGCCAATTTAATACGGAAAATCGTAAGGTTGTTTGTAAGGGAAAGGAAAATTAGGTGTTCCATTTCTTTATTTTGTGATACCTACCTACTCTACGTACTTAGTAGATCAAGTCACTATCGATATCAAGCGAGCTGGCGATTTTGCTCTTCACGGTTCAGTAGGTTTAGCCGATCACGAGTGCGTCTAAATCAGTGCCCGCATGTGCGTTCGAGGTATTTGTTTTGTGCACGCTAATGTTGCCAGCCACAAAACCATTTGGGAATATTGAGTATTAGTACAAAAATAAAATAAGAGAGGCCTTACCTCAAACTGGTCCATGGAAATGTCTGTGATATAAATGGCAGGTTGTACGAATAGTTTTATTGGTGGTCAATCAATAAAATACAGAAATATTAGTATTCTTAACACTCATGTTTACCTGCTACTGACCTCCTGAATAACAATTTCCTGAAAAAGAACTTTAAGATTTTTTTATTGACCTTTTTTAGGTCTGTACCTACCTGTATATTATTACTTAGTACTCTACCAACCAAGCTAAAAAACTATCGATGCATACTACTACGTAATTTTAATACATATTATGATGAGTAACAAAATCACAACTAAGTACACACCAGATAAACAGTATATCTACATTATCTACTTTACACAATATAATTTAGGCCAATATAACACTCAATGGCCAACCTAAGCGGTAATGGACACTCATAACAACGTCGTCGCCTCTCTAACATGTGCAAGGCTGAGAATACGCGCGATAGAGTAAACAGACTCGTATTTTCACTCTGTACATGGTGTGAGCGTCAAATAACCGAGATAAATGAAAATGCAAGCGCGCCGTAATTTCAGTCGCTGATAGATAGCCACCCGCGGGCATGCGCGCACGCATGAGACGAGTGTGAAATTATATCGATGCACGCGTTAGTGTGATGCCAATTGCAAAAAAAAAAATATTGACTATTCAAATCCCGAAAAAACAGAAGAGGGCTTATAACATAACACGAAAGTTAATTTATAGTATTTAGTCTAGAAAGATCGTGCATTTTACCTATAGCAAAAAATGGATGATACTATAACTACTAAGATTATGTAAGAACACTATTTAAAACAAAATATTAATAAGTTGGTTTAAATCATTAATTTTTTTGAACGTTGAATCTCTTTCAAAGTAACATCACTATTTTAAATGTCTCTACTATACTCTGTTTTAAAGGATTTTTCCTCAACACCACTCTGAATAGAGTAAATCACACTTAGCCTTAACATTTCCACATTAGCCTGCTTATTGTGGCGCCACATTCTGTCGCCATTTTGTATCTACTTTGTCAATAACAAAAACATAACGCAATCGGGTTACATAACAGGAGAATACTGAGTTTATAACAGTGTGCAATATGAAATGTGAGATATACAAAACATTGATAGTGTTGGCGGCAAAACAGTGTAAAAATTCGCACTACCTACCTAGGTATTAGAAAATTGACAAAACAAATCAAATCAAGTAGTTCTTAGAAGGTATGGAATTTCAGTTTAGACAATATTTTTTTTTTTGCAATTGGCATCACACTAACGCGTGCATCGATATAATTTCACACTCGTCTCATGCGTGCGCGCATGCCCGCGGGTGGCTATCTATCAGCGACTGAAATTACGCGCGCTTGCATTTTCATTTATCTCGGTTATTTGACGCTCACACCATGTACAGAGTGAAAATACGAGTCTGTTTACTCTATCGCGCGTATTCTCAGCCTTGCACATGTTAGAGAGGCGACGACGTTGTTATGAGTGTCCATTACCGCTTAGGTTGGCCATTTGAGTGTTATATTGGCCTTAAATTATATTGTGTAAAGTAGATAATGTAGATATACTGTTTATCTGGTGTGTACTTAGTTGTGATTTTGTTACTCATCATAATATGTATTAAAATTACGTAGTAGTATGCATCGATAGTTTTTTAGCTTGGTTGGTAGAGTACTAAGTAATAATATACAGGTAGGTACAGACCTAAAAAAGGTCAATAAAAAAAATCTAAAGTTCTTTTTCAGGAAATTGTTATTCAGGAGGTCAGTAGCAGGTAAACATGAGTGTTAAGAATACTAATATTTCTGTATTTTATTGATTGACCACCAATAAAACTATTCGTACAACCTGCCATTTATATCACAGACATTTCCATGGACCAGTTTGAGGTAAGGGCCTCTCTTATTTTATTTTTTGTACTAATACTCAATATTCCAAATGGTTTTGTGGCTGGCAACATTAGCGTGCACAAAACAAATACCTCGAACGCACATGCGGGCACTGATTTAGACGCACTCGTGATCGGCTAAACCTACTGAACCGTGGAAGAGCAAAATCGCCAGCTCGCTGATATCGATAGTGACTTGATCTACTAAGTACGTAGAGTAGGTAGGTATCACAAAATAAAGAAATGGAACACCTAATTTTCCTTTCCCTTACAAACAACCTTACGATTTTCCGTATTAAATTGGCGAAAAAGTGGTACATACATATTATCACGCCTTTATTACTTATGGGGTAGGCAGAGCGTAAACGTCGTTCCGCCACGTCTGACAAGTTTTGAGGGCTATTCCAGATAGATCTGTATATTGCTATAGTGACAGGTTGTCAGCCCACGCCTTAATTACAATACTGAAACCCTCGAAT